>PVKE010011074.1:0-41043 GCA_004027555.1 Craseonycteris thonglongyai
TTTTTTTTTTTTTTTTAAGATTTATTTTATTGATTTTTGACAGAGAGAAACAGAGGCAGAGAGAGACAGAGAGAAGTGGGAGGGCCCAGAGCAGTCTCCATAGTTGACATTGGTTTTCCATATAGTTTCACTCCACAGACGGGCACAGGGCTGCACAGGGCAGGAACTGGGCCGGGAGCCTCCAGCATAGGTCCCGGCAAGAACTGAACTGGGGGCACACCCCAGTTCAGCATGTGGGTCCGCATGGGTCGGGGCCGGGATTCGATCCTCGGTCCTCAGGGCTTCAAAGCGAGCGCTTTACCCGCTGAGCCATCCCAGCTTTCCCAAGAAATAGAACTTTATCAGCACTCCAGAAGACTCTCTCATGCTCCCTCCCAATTCTAATTTTCTTTTTCAGAAAGATTTGCCAGCCAAGGAGATTAGTCCAAGGTTATGGATACAGAGGGAGCCTTCAAGGAACACATTTGGCAAAATTTCATGATAATCTAATATGTCAGATAAAGAAATGATGATAAAGACATGTAGACTTGTAGCTGCTTGAACAATCGGACCTAATGTTTATTTATATAAATGTCTCAGTGTCAACCCATTTCACTGTAGCGATGTGCCAAAGAGCTCATGTCAGACTCTGTTTTGTCCAACCTGCATTCAGATTCTTAGGTGAGGACATGGGGACAGGTGACACAGATCACAAGGGATAACCAAGATGTTGGATAAGTAACAGAATGAGAATCCAAAAGAATAGTGACAGACTAGGATGAAGGGCCCAGGTAGCAAAGTGACATTTTAAATTTTGTTACTAGATTTTTAATTTTGTAAATAACCCATATTTATGTTTAAAAAATAATTCTTACCACCCAGAAGCAGCCCCCATACTGTTTGTAACTGGTTTGTGTTCAGGACTATGTTGGGGAACGCTTGGGTCATCAGAGGGTCATGTGAACAGCCTCTGGGATTTGACATAGGCAGGCCCAGTTTAAGTCAGTTCTGTGACACCACTACCAAGAACCTAGATATGGCCTGAGGCATTAGGAGCAGAGTGGCCCTGGGACTTGAGGGGTTGGCCAGGCTGAAACCCTGTGAGTATGTTTTGGTACCACCTCTGCAGTGTCCCATAGAGTGTTGTCAAGAAGGCAAAGGATTTCCAGAATCACACAAAGAAAGCCTGCAGGATCCCATGATCCCTAATTGTGAGAGGGGAGCTTTCTTTGAACAGGTGGCTGTTCCTAAGCTTTAGAAGAGCTGACCTGTCAGGGCAGGATAAGGCAGCCCTTTCTACTTTGAGAGGGTAGACTTCGGACCAGTGTGTATAAGCTTCATGAAAGCAGAGTTTAGCTCAGTCATTTCTCTAGCAACTGAAATATTTAAAACTAATGTTAAAGCTGCCTTGTTCAGTGGTTAGCTCCTTATTATTCTAGTCTTTAAGTACTGGGCAACCAGTTTTCAGAGATGCTGTACAGGATAAAAGGGTGGTCTTTGGTTCTAGTTATCCCAGATGCTGGTTCTTAAATCAGTGGTAGGCCTACTGATAGGAATCATGTGGGGCATTTACAAAAAATCAGGTTTTTGAGCTCCATCTTCTGAGGTTATGATTCAGTGTGTGTAGGATAAGGCTTAGAATCTGTTGGTATTTTCAAAAGGTGCCCCACGTGCTTCTTGGAGAAATGGCTGATTCCATGCTGGTGCAGGAGAAGTACAATGTCTTGTATAAAAGTATCTTGTGCCAGGAAGTAAGAAAGTGCTCAAAGAATGATGGAAACAAGTCAGAAAGACACAGAAGCTAGTATGAAAAGGTTCTGGTGATTAAATCAGGGATAATTTAAGCATCAAAATAAATAATTTTAGAAATGGATTATAACTTATAGATTCCATAAGAATCCATACTGATATAAATGAATGAATGAATGAGGAAGAAGGAAAACTTTCAAGTAGAGTGACAACAAATAGAGATAAAAGAAATGATGGAATTTGAATATCATTATTTGATAAGCATCATAGTAATAATAAGCAAGAATTATTGATGAATGCTGGAACTACTGGGTGAAGGTTTGATGAGGAACCTGTCGTCTTATCTCAAAGTATCTCCCCACAAAATGCTTAGTAATATAGTTAATTTCAAGGAGACAAATGGTTTCTGGCAGAAACCAATATGACTGAGTAATCAAAGTGAACACAGCTGGTTGTAGGCCTTACTGACATCATGTGCCTCCTGATACGATGCACCAAGAAAGGCATAGCATTGCTTTTGTGATATTCTTGCCAATGCACGTAACCTTACTCTAATTATGAAAACACATCAGGCAAATCCAGACTAAGGGGCATTCTACAGTTGGCCTATGTTCTTCAAAGCTGTCAGTGTCATGAAAGGCAAAGACGGGCTAAGGAAGGAAGTGTCAAGGTTAAAGGAGACTTAATGCATCATGTAGTCCTGGATTGGACCTGGGACCAAAATTATTTTTTCTAAAAAGGATATTTTAAAGGATGTTCTAAAAAGTTAGCAAAATCTAATTATCTACAGATCATGTATCCTTGTTAATTTCCTAATTTCTTTTAAGGATTTATTTTAATTGTTTTAGACAGAGATAGAGAGAGATACAGAGACAGAGAGAAGGGGGAGGGCCCCGAACAGTCTCCATAGTTGCACATCATTGGTTTTTCCACATAGTTTCATTCCACAGGTGGGTGTGGGGCTGCACAGGGCAGGAACTGGGCCGGGGTCTTCACCCAGGTGAGAACTGAACTGGGGGCACGCCCCAGTTCAGCATATGGGTCTGCACGGGCCGGGGCCAGGATTCTATCCTCGGTCCCCGGGGCTGCAAAGTGAGCGCTTAACCCACTGAGCCATCCTGGCTTTCCCTAATTTCCTAATTTTGATCATTGTACTTTTGTTATGTTTTTTGGAAATATCTCCACTTGATATATGAATATTTAGGAGTAAAGGAGCATCAAATGTTTGGAAAAGAAAAAGTATGTGTAAATCTATATAGAAAAAGAAAGTGAAAGAGCAAATGTGATAAAATGTTACCAATTTGTGAATTTTGATGAGAGTTTTATTACTATTTTGCAACTTTTCTGTAAATATTTTTTCTATGTAATTTTTTGTAATTTCTTAGTGACCAGTCTGAAATGATTTTAAGGGGAAAAAGTACCCCAGGTGATTGTGATACAAAGCCGTGTTTGAGAGCTGCCAGATGTCTGTCAGGAAGTCTTTGATGTCCCTCCCTCTGTGGTCCCTTTATCTCTCCAGAGGTGGTCAGATTATCAGAGAGAGGCAGGGGGTGGGGAGGGGAGAGTAAAAGGAGGTCCCAGAGATACTCAAGTAGTAATTGTGGCATCCACATTTGCTTACTTGACTGGCCTCAGGTTGGGAACTATACGTGAATGGGTCCAGTGACACTCCCACCTTTCTCCAGTATCAGATGAAACTTCAGAGGAGCCCAATGTGGTTTCCTCCACACTTAGCTGGTACAAGGATCCTTACAGGCCAGAAGCTTTGTTTCTCCTGAGGGCTTCACTTTCATGTGGAAGGGTTGTATATAGCATCTATTTTTTTTAAATTTTATTTAAAGATTTATGTATTGTTTTTGACAGAGAGAGAGAGAGATACACAGACAGAGAGAAGGGGAAGAGCCCAGAACAGTCTCCATAGTTGCACATCATTGGTTTTTCCACATAGTTTCATTCCACAGGTGGGCGGGCTGCACAGGGCAGGAACTGGGCCGGGGTCTCACCCCGGTGAGAACCGAACTGAGGGCACTTCCCAGTTCAGCATATGGGTCCGCACGGGCTGGGACCGGGATTCGATCCTCGGTCCCCGGGGCTGCAAAGTGAGCGCCTAACCCACTGAGCCATCACGGCTTCCCCAGCATCTAGTTTTTGGCAAACCTATTCTGTTGTTATTCAAGTTGGTAATTGTCCATATCTTGATTGATTGCTTAACCCTAGTAATTCCTAGATGACAGGCTAATATAGATCTCTAATGAAGCTACCTATTTCAGGAATATATATTCTGTAAATCCTTGTATTTTATAGATGATCAGGGCCACATTCTAGGGCACAGACAAGGTGAGGTCACCAGAGAAGGAATCTTTCTTTTTTGGGCAAGAAGGTGAGCATGTACAACTTCATCAGTCAGGATTGCAAATGAGGAAGCCTCACCACATAACCCCTGCAATATGCCCCTTGATATTGTCCTACTTAGAAATATTGAGGACTCATGAGGGAACACATACCCCGATGTGACAGTGTGCCATGGGCAAGTCTAGGTTTAGACTGTGACTCTGGATGACACAGGCTCTGCTGTAGGGGTTTCACCTTAGTGTTTCCTCAGGGCCCCCATCTAACCTGTCAACCTAATCCTTATTTCCCATTCTTTTCCAGTTTCTCTCTTTTTTTTTTTTTTTTTTTTCAGCCCTTGTTCCCATTCACCCCAGCAGGGCTTCTGTGCATTATCTGTTCCTGTGCACACACCCATGGTGCCAGCAGCCCCTGCTGTGTGGCCATGTGATCTGTACAGCTGCATGGGGTCCCACACTGAGGGGCCTGTGCTTGGTTCAGTGCTCTGCCTTCACTGTCTTGAAATTCCTTATAATTTTTTAACAAGGGCCCCACATTTCCACTTTGCGCTGTGCCTGAAAATTACGTAGCCAGTCCTGAGTGCCTCGGATGGAGAGGGGCAGCTCTTGGATCTGAACGCTCCTGGGCAGCGTTTTCACGGGCCCCCTGGCCCAGCTTGGTTGCACACCCTGAGGTCAGCTTTACCCCGTACCCCAGGCACTTGCTCAGCTTTGGTTAGCTAAAATATGACCTCTGACTCTTGGCATATTGCCCACATCAGTCACCCTGACCCGAATGGTTTGGTTTCTGCAAATGTAATCACTTCCATTTCTGCAATTGCCCTCCCCCGCCCCCTCCCCCTCAGCCCCCATTTACAGAGTAGCAGCTGCTGCTGTCCCTCTGCACACAGGCAGCTGACTCGCTTGCTGATTGTGAACATCCCAGTAATCCAAGTGCTAATGGTATTTATTCAGCCCAGCCGGCTTAGCCCCGAATAAGGTTTATTTTCATTTATCTCATTGGAGACAAGCTTCGTCCTTAATATCCTTCTGTTGACTTTGAGCACACCGGCACCACTGATGTCACTAAGAGGCATGCCAGGCCCCTGCCCTTTTAACTCACTGAAATCCCCAACCATCAGGACACCCGTCTTCCAGACAGCAAGACCCCCCACTTTCTACCCTCAGGCAGGGGCTGCAGCTGTGGTCCTGAGTAGTAGAAGGGGAGGCAGATGAGGCCAGTATATGTGCCTGAGGCATCTGGGCTGAATAAAGCTGCATTCTCAAGGTTGTGGTCTGGCCCCTGTGTAGCAAACACGCTATAATCATAATTTTTCAGTCATAGTGCAGTCCATCAACTAGCATTTTGGCATTTATTAGCTATTCTCTCTTTAACACAAGGTCGTTTTAGCTCTTGCTCACTGTTGAGGATGCCAAAGGGAAGGGACTTGGGTCATCAGCCATTCTTACTAAGGGTTTTCACCTGGCCCTCGCACATCCCCTAGACCTCACTCTGAGCTATTTTGGTCATTTCCTCCCCTAAAGCACATAGCAATGAGCATTCAGAACACAAGGCGGAGCTGCTTGGGGAGAGAAAGGCTCTGAGAGCATGCTGGTATCTGCCCCCGGGGCAGATTGCTCCAGAAACAAGGGGCTCTGCTGTCCCTGCTGGATGGACTGAATGCCATCTGGAAATACAAGCCTTGTCTTTCCCATTCTCCCTGTGTTTCCTCAACCCCTTGAGTGGGCAGCACTAAAAGGTTATTTTCAGAGGATATTGTATTAGAGCCCTTGAAGTGTCCGTGGAGCCACTGAAGCCTGGGGTTATGTGGAGGCCCTCATTTAAGCTGGTCAGGAAAAAAGGCCAGGTAGGGCGTGCACCCAGGGCTGCTGAGGCTGCTTGTCCATAGGCCCATGTTTGGCCCACAGTTCTGTTCTACTCACCCGGGCCCTTTAGGACGGCTGCAGGTAAAATAGCACACTTACTGCCTTATGAGAGTGATTTTAGCAAGTGACTAAAGGCATCAGGCTTTCTCTTTTTCTCTGGTTTCCTTCTGTGTATGAGTTTTATTCTCTTGTACTCTAACTGGGCTTCCTCCACAGGGATGGGTGGAACCCAGCCATTGCTGGCATGGCTGTAGGTGCTCCTGGCTTACAGCCACTTACCTTGTGGAGAAGAGAATCTTTCTCTGTCTAGGACAGGGGTGGCGAACCTATGGCACGCGTGCCCAAAGTGGCACGCGGAGCTGTGAATACCATTTTAAAAATTTTTGTTTATGCTCTTATAGACATAAAAATAATCGATACCTCTATCTCACTTGATGGGTTGGCACGCGAATCGAGAAAGTATACTCTTATTTCATAAACTTTGGCACTCAATCGCCAAAAGGTTCGCCACCCCTGGTCTAGGACATTGAAGGGCTCTGATTGCCCAGTCCTGGGCCACCCAGTGAGGCCATAATGTTCGGGGGCTATGATGGGCCAGCACTGGGCTACAAACCCTCCCCTATAGCCTAGGGAGTTGGGACCCACCCCATCAGGACCACAAGGAGTGGGAGAAGTAGCAGCTTCCCAAAGGAAGGAAGGAAAGGGTGTCAGCAGGGAGGCAAGGAAGAAGGGTTACTGGGCAGATCTAGGCACAGACCACATAGCCAGAGCCAACCTGATTTGGGAGTGGTGGGCTCTACTTTGCTCAGAGCACCCCCCTAGCTCATCTCCTGTCCCTGGGGTCACTGTCCTGAGGGAGGTCCTGCTCCTAGGCTCTCGTGGGGTCTGTGTGCCCTGGAGGTACCTGTTTCCAACTCCCCATTTTGCCTTGGGTGTGGGCGGAGGAAGGAGAAGCAGGAGCAGGGTCTCCTTGCTGTGCACTGTCTGGTCCTGTGTCGCTCCTGCTTGTGTCAGCCAGTAGACCTCCTTGGCACTAGACCAGCCTGGCCTTCGGGCATCAGGTCATCTGCACCTCTCAGCCCCATTTTCCATGGCTCTCCAAGGCAGCCTTCTGCTAAGTGGTCTCCATGCCTCTGCATATGCTCATACTATTCCTGAGCACCTGCCCTTTCTCCTCTCACACTGTCTTCCTCACCTCTCCTCCAGCTTCCTGCAGTCTCACCTCCCATGTAGCCCTCCTGGCGTTTTTAGCCCAGACTTCCCTGTTCTTTCTCTGAACCCCTGCAG
The DNA here is from genome assembly GCA_004027555.1 of Craseonycteris thonglongyai. Classification (NCBI taxonomy): domain Eukaryota; kingdom Metazoa; phylum Chordata; class Mammalia; order Chiroptera; family Craseonycteridae; genus Craseonycteris; species Craseonycteris thonglongyai. Next base: position 7,230 of record PVKE010011074.1, read on the forward strand.
ACCTTAGGTTCAGTGCCATCTGGTCTGGCCTGAGCCATTCATCTATTCATTCACTCTGAAGCCTGTCGGTAGAATATGGTGGTGGGGCCTCTCATATGTGTGGATCCTGGTTTATTCAGTGCTGAGTGACAAGAGAGCAGGCTGAGCTCCCCCAGTAATCTGTCCTGTACTTGGGCTTCTCTCCATGTTTCCTAGGACACAGTCAGGCTCTCTCTAACCCATACTGGCATTCTTACGGACAAGAAGTACTATGGAAGCTATGTCTCTTCCTGACTTTGGGCATCTTTTCTTTACTCCCAACCACCTTCTTCTTTCTCTGGAGGAGCTCATGGATGTGCCTACATAGTGCATGCCTTCTCCCTTTGCCCATTATTTGTGCTTTGGTTCCCTTTAGGGGTTGGCGTCTTCTCTTCTACAGGCAAGACCTGGGCGGACAGAGTCCAAGTCTTCTGCATATTGTCTGTCCCTCCCCCAGTACTACCTCCTGTTTGGTGATAGGGCTGCTACTCTGGAAGGTGCCTGGGTGGGTCCCTGGACCCATTGTGCTCAGACCGGGTCTCCATGGCCACTCGCTCTGTTCCTGAGCTCTGATCTTGTCTTCCTGGTTGGCTGGATGATGGTCTCCTCTCTGGGTCTGTTCTCAGCAGATCTGTGCACAAGGTGAAGCTTTGTGTGCTCTCTTCAGAGCGACTTGTCTCTGCCATTCTATGGGCCTGTGAGGATGATGCTCCTCAGTGGCATTCCCTGAGGCTGAGGTCACCCCTTCCTTGGAAGGCAGCATTTGAATTTTGTGTGAATGTCTCAGCTTGGTCTTTGTCTTTCCCTAGACCCTGCCTGTTGCGGGTGAGTGTTCCTCGGGCACATGATGGCAGAGATGGCCCTAATTAGCTCACAGTTTGGTGAAGCAGCTGCCTTTCTCAAGTTGGGAGAGCACCAGCAGGGGAGAGCTCTCTCCCAGGTCACCATGCATCGGTGCCCACCTGCCTGTCTGGAGAAGAGCTGTCAGCCTCCCTTCCCCAGAGACTGCCCGTCTCCAGGCTGCCTCAGACACAGAGGAGTTGCAGTGGGCCCATGCTGCATGCTCTTTCTGACTGAGAGAGTGACAGGGGACTCAGACGGATGGAGGCGCCTCCCATTTTACAGCAGGAAAACTGGCTTGACATGCTAAGTCTGCTTGAAGCTTGAAGCTGGTGCCTGTTAGAAATAGAAGGGGAAGGGGAAGCCGGGATGGCTCAGTGGGTTAAGCGCTCACTTTGCAGCCCCGGGACTGAGGGATCGAATCCCGGCCCCCACCCATGTGGACCCATGTGCTGAACTGGGGAGTGCCCCCATTTCAGTTCTCTCTCTGTCTCTGTATCTCTATCTCTCTCTGTCAAAAACAATGAAAAAATAAAATAAAATAAAGAAATAGAAGGATGGGCCATCTAAGATTCAAGTGAGCCCCATCAGCATGTTGTTCGGCCAGCTTTTATGGAGCACTTGCTGTGCCAGGCCCTTTCCTACAAGTAGCAATGTGCATGCTCTCTTATTACCCATCTCCCTTTTTCTCTGGGTTTTGGACCAGAGCCAACTCCCTCTAATTTCCCTACACTGCCTCATTCTCCAAGATGCCATGAGGGCCACCTGCCAAGGTTGAGGGGGAGGCACAGGCGCTTTTGGGATTTTCACAGAGCGGGTGGCCATGCTAAAGTAAGGCAGCCAGAGAGAGCCTGGTGGAGACTTGGTGCCCTTTGTGGGCTGTCTGACCTCTGGTTCTGCCCCTCCCCTTGCTGTTGGCCTCATGCTTTTTGTGTGCTTGCTGCCTTTCTTCTCTGAAACCTCATAAGTGGCTGGTGAGGGAGCCTTGACCTTCCTCAAGGGCCTACCTGCATAGGTCCCCATGCCTGGCACTTGTTCCCTAACAGATTACTAATTTGATCTGAAAAAGCAAGGATCCTGCAAAAGGGAATCCTGCTGGGGTTCCCAGCCATGTCTCGTGCCTGGCACCCTTTCCTAATGGAGGTCTCACCTTCCATGCCCTGCATCCTTTCATCCAAAAGGGCTGTGCCTGAAATGCTTGTATGAATCTCATCATTCTTTCTCTAGCCCAGAATGGGGAGAGGAATTTCTGAGACAGCTCTAGCTTTTGAGTGTTTGAGTGCTTCGTTTGTTGGTTGGCACAATCAGGGTTGTATACACTTGTTTATTCATTCATTCCCTATTGCCTAAGGTCCTGTGACAGGTCAGGCTCTGTGCTGAGCACTGAAAATGCACGGACAAAGAAAATCACAGTAGTTGCTCTCACAGAATGGAAGGTCTGGTGGGAAGGCACTGCGTTGATGCTGTTTTAGGATCTGCTCAGGGACTCAGAGCCTCCTTGGATCTTGTGCTTCCTTCCTGCCTTCCTCCCATGAGTGTCTACTACATGTGTGTGTGTGTTCCACCGAGGAGAGGAGAGGAATTTGTCTTTGCTCCTAGGACCCACTAGTAATTGCCCCTCAATGTGTGATGTACATGGGATGATGGAAAGAGGAGCACCCAACACCGGCTTGGGGAGCAGTGTTCCATAGGAGGGACACTGAAGTAGTATCAGAAGGATCTTAAAGTGGAACTGATGATTTCTCTTCTCAGATCACCCCAACCCATTGACTCCTGAGGAGTGGGAGACTGGCATGGAGGCCTTGGTCCTATTGTCCATGCCAGTTGTACTCAGGTGGATCCACACTAAGTAGCCTCTGTTTCCCTGTATAAGTTCTAACTTGTCCAGAATGGGAACCCCCCCTTGTGTACCCTGTTTCTCTCCAGGATGGCTGGTATGGTGTCAGCTCTCTAACCACCCAGATCCCTGGGCTGGGTGCAGTGATGTACCTCCAAGTTGGTGAATAGGTGTGAAGTTGTGCTTTCATATGTTTCCCCCACAGCAACCCAAAGGTCCAGGTGGAGGCCATGGAGGGGGGAGCCCTGCAGAAGCTGCTAGTCATTCTGGCCACGGAGCAGCCTCTCTCTGCAAAGAAGAAGGTGGGTTTCTCCTACCTCCTGCCCAGTCCCCAGCACACCTGTGGAGTCTGAAAGGCCAGGGTCCCTTTATAGGCTGTGCATGTCATCCTTGGGACCTGAATGGTCATCCACTGGGTGGCAGAGGGGGAGTGGTCCCACTTGCCTGCAGCAGCATCGCAGCGTGCCAAGGATCTGGAGGCCTGGGTGCGGTTCCCACGGTGTGGTCTCGGGCCACTGGATGATGATGAAAATGTCTTGACGTCTCTCCTGGCTCTCCCAGACCTGGGTTCTGGGGTGTAGGTTGGGGTGATGGGCGGTGCCAGGAAGAATAGGGGGCGGAGCTGGGGTAGTGGGTGCGTCTCCCACTGCCTTTTCTGAGCCTTAGGGCAGGCCAGCTCTATGTGGCCCCTCACCCTTTACCCCACCTGTCTGGATCTGTGCCTGCCCAGGTCCTGTTTGCACTGTGCTGCCTTCTGCGCCACTTCCCCTATGCCCAGCAGCAGTTCCTGAAGCTGGGGGGGCTGCAAGTCCTGAGGAGCCTGGTGCAGGAGAAGGGCACACAGGTGCTGGCTGTGCGCGTGTGCACCCTGCTCTATGATCTGGTCACGGAGAAGGTGAGTGCCCGGGCCTGCCCTGCCTCCCCAACACTTTGCTTTGTGTTTGCTTCTGCGTGTTTGACCCTGGCCCCCACCCATGTCTCTTCCATCCACCCTCCTGTCCTCATTAAGGAGTGCTCCTGAGCAAACATGCCAGCCCTGAGCTGGGCAGACAGGGATGCTGGGGGCCCCTCCTCAGGGCCCCACACCCAGGACTTCTGAGACATCAGGAAGCATGTCCTGTGGGAAATGACTGCTAAGTTGAAACTCAGGGTTGATGTGGGAGGGGAGAGGAGTGCTGTCAGTGTTCAGGGCAAAATGTGCAAGCCCAGGGGTCCATGCAGTGGAAGGCCAGATACCAGGAATGAAAGGTCATGTTGCTGAGGTGGGGCGATGAGTGGGTGGGATGGAGCAGCTGTGTCTGGGAACCATCACAGCAGCCAGGAGAACAAAGCACCAAAGGCTGGAATGATGCTGAATCTTAAGAATCTAGAAACCTGGAGTTGCCTCCTCTGGGAGCTTGTGCTCTGGGCAGGATCTCAGAGTGGCTACCCTGGAGGCCCGTGGGGACCCCAGGGGCTTGCCACCTGGGAGGAGACTTGGTGTGCAGCCCACTCTGATCTTTATGAGCCTAAAAAGTGTCTTAATTAGGAGAGAATGAAACCAGCCAGGCCTTGATTCTTAATTCACTTTCAGCAGAGAGCATTGGCAGGACTTTCTCAGCTGCCTGTCTCAGGCCACACTCTCCCTAGAACAGCCAGACTTGGGATTGGTGGAGCAAGGCTAGGCAGCCACTGGAACCATGGCTGAATGTCTGAGGCTGAGGGGCCCAGCCATCCTTCCTGCCCCTCCCCTGCACTATGCATCTTTATCCTGCGCTGTGCACCCTCCCCCAGGCCTCAGGCTGAGAGTCAGGGTTGTCCATCGCTGCTGTTTCTATCAGCGGTTGCTTTTCTCACTCTCTCACTCTCTCTGCCTCTCCATCTCTCTTGGCCTGTCGTGTCTCTGTTTCCCTCTTGCTCTCTCGCTCTCTCTTTTTCTACCACCCCCACCCCCTTTAAGTTTCAGAAACCCAGTTTCTCAGAACAGCAGGCAACCATGTGGTGTTCACATCCAATTAATAAGGCCCAGGCACAGTTGACGTCCTGGGAGTGAGCCAACGACCCTGGAGAAGGACATATACATTGGTTGGCATTTACCAGGAGACACTGATCTCTTTCCTCTGGTGTCTTGGGTGTCTCTTCGTTGTCCTCAACCCTAGTGCAGCAGACACTGACATCAGCTCATCCCCATAGAGTGAACACTGGGCAATCTCACCTTGGCTGCCCTGAGTCAGCTGGTCTGAAGCCTGCCTTTGAGGCTTGAGGTGCTGTGAAGATTTGGGGTGGGGTGGGGTGGGGTGGGGGGCAGGGCTGCCATCTCTCTGCAAGCAGTACAGAGATAGCCATCCTCCTGCAGTTGGAGAGCTTTAAGACAGACATCAGCCAAACTCTGCTGGAGGAATCAAGGATTCTGTGTTCTTGTGATTCCTCAAAAAGAGTGAAGAACTAGCCAAACTGGGAATGGGTCCAGAGCCCCCTGAAGGTGGATATGTGTCAGTTTCTCACTGAGGGGTTCATGTCAGGTGTAGGGAGGTAGCAGCTGAATTGCAGGCATCCCAAGGAGAGTGTAGACCCCACTCTCAGGTTGTTGCTCCTGCAGAGATGGGGTGCCACAGAATGACTCACCTGCTACTTCCTTCCACATGGGTTGATAGGGTGTCTGCCGTGTCTGACGCTGTGCCAGGTCCATTTTTCCTGCCCTCCTGGTGCTTTCAAGCAGACACTTTTCAGAGAATCCCCCAGAGCATGTAGGCCTCAGAGGCCTATGATCAGAGCCCCAACCTCTTCTGGGGAGTCAGGAGTGGTGCTGAGACCTGAAGGGTGAGTCAAGTTAACTGGGGAGTCGGGTTGGGGTGGAGTATACCTTGAAGTGGGATCTGTCCTTACAGACGAACTGGGAGACAGGTAGTGTGACAGGTGCCAGAGTGAGGGTGTGCATGGGGATGAGGCCCAAATGCAGGCAGAGGCAGATCCAGTAGGGCATGGAAGTCTTGTGGGGGAAGCAAGTTAGTGTTTATCATCAGAAATGCCACAATGTGAAGGGTTTGGGGCTGGGCATCACTGTCTGCCATCAGAGGACGGGAGGCAGCAGGGTGGGAATGGGAGGCAGTGGAGGCAGGAGCGCAATGAGGGGAGGGCATGTGGGGCAGAGCGGGAGGACTGGGATGTGATTTGAAGATGGAGCTGGCAGGACTCGGGTTAAGGTAGGAAAAGGACTACCATGTCCCTCTTAGCCTTTTCTGTTCCAAGATGCTGACCCCACCCCACCCCTGCTTCCCCTACCAGTCCCAGTGGACCCCAAGGCCATTAGATGGGCCACAGTGGCCCCTGGTCTCTTTCTGGGCCTCCTTGCCTTTTCTGTCCCCTGCATGCCGCCTCCTCTGCTGGAGTTATGACAGGTTCCTTCTTGCTGCTTGTAGGTACATTTAATGCAGCCCATGTGGGACATTTTCACCTCTGCTGACCCTCCACCTCTGCATAGCCTTCCTCTGACATTTGAAATAAGCTGTTAACTTGTCAGTTTTAGATGTTTCCTGCCTCTGGAAGCCTGGCAGGATTGGTTCCCACCATATTCTGCTGATAGGGCTTGGTTTCTGCACATTTACAGGCACAGGCCAAGTATATAACTTCCTACCCAAACTTTCCTCAACTCCCAGACCTTCAGCACAAAGACAGCCCTCCTTGGAGGGACACGCAGGTCTCTGTGTGTTCTGTCCTCATCAAATTGCCATTCTTCAAACATGAGGTGGGCCCGGGCCTGTGGTTGCGACCCTCCTATGTGTGAACCCTCTAGACAAGCCCCACTTGTCTCTCAAGACTCAGGGAAGTGCCATCCTCCTCTGTCCCTTCCCTAACGTCTCTGAGCACGTGGGTCTGCAGTGGTGGTGATGATGGGCATGTGCTGGTCTCATGGACACCTGTGGAAGTGTAGCTGATGGAATAACCGGCCTTGATGCCCACGTTGCCTGGTGTGCCCTGTGTGCTGGTCTCTGGCTGCACAGTCACTGTCACGTTGAGTCCTCCCATCAGTCCTGAGATGTTATATTGTCTCCATGTGAGAGATGATCACACTGGGTCTTGGGGAGGATATGTGCAATCGAGCAGGAATTTGAACCCAGACTCTCTGCCTCCACATTACACTGCTGGACTAAATTTGTCATACTATTTAGAAATTATTCAGTGAATTTTTGTATAATACTCCTACTGGACCCTGAGGTCCTTACGGGTAGGGACTGTGTCTTTCTTGGTTTCTCCAGTGTCTGGCACCTTGCGTAGTTGCTTTGACGAGTGGGTGGGTGGGCAGATGGGGGAGCATGTATGAAGCCCTGAATTCTGCTGACCATTTCCCACGAGGCCAAGGCAAACTCGCAGGTCAGCCACGTGCCTTCGCATCTGAAGGGCAGAGCTGACTGCTGCCTGTGTCCTCTTCCCCTGCCCACCCTGGCACCCGGCCGTATGATGGCAGATGTTTGCTGAGGAGGAGGCTGAGCTGACCCAGGAGACATCCCCAGAGAAGCTGCAGCAGTACCGCCAGGTGCACCTCCTGCCTGGCCTGCGAGAACAGGGCTGGTGTGAGATCACTGCCCACCTCCTGGAACTGCCTGAGCACGATGCCCGTGAGAAGGTGCTGCAGACGCTGGGTGCCCTCCTGGCCACCTGCTGGGACCACTACCATCAGGACCCCCAGCTCAGCAGGGTGCTGGCTAGCCTGCAGGCTGAGTACCAAGCGCTGGCCGCCCTGGAGCTCCACCACGGTGAGGACGAGGGCTACTTCCGGGACCTGCTGGGCTCTATCAACAGCTTGCTGAAGGAGCTGAGATGAGGCTGCCCCCATACCCGGGCTGGACTGGAACGCTATCAGTAAGGATGAGAGGCACCTCTTGGGTGTGTTCTTCAGGGGACAGCAGGCAGGTGGGAGACTTCCCTACTGGGCCTGCATATCATCTGGGCAGTGCTGGCTTGGCCATTAAATGGAGGCATGAAGGCCATTGTTTGTCTACTGTGTGTCTATGCAGACTGGGCACAGCCCTATGGTAGTTAGGTGGGTTATTGTGTGATAGGTCCCCGGGGCCCCTGGTGACATGCTGCATGCTCAGCCCAGGGCATTCAGTAACAGTCCCCATAGGAAGAGTCTGGGCTCAGGAGTTGGAAAGTGCTGGCTGAGACCCAGCTTTAACCACCCAGTATCTCTATGACCTTGGGAAGTCATTTAACTTCCCTGAACCTACTTCCTCATCTATCAGAGCGGAGGGAGTGCAATGAAATGAGAGAAGAGGTACATTGAGGACAACACCAGTGCCTGGCATCTGCTTACCCATTCCCCACTCCACTATGAGAAGGGGTCTAGGGATTATTTCACTGCCCCCTCTACCTTGTGCCCAAGTAACAGCTTCTGAGGCCACTGGCCCTGGCAGAAGCCTGAGGGCAGTGCCACATGCAGGGCTGGGCTGGTGATTGGGGCTGGGGCTGGGGTAGTGGAGAGATGCTGGGGGTGGCTTGCTGCATTCTGGAGGCCCTTGGGTATGAGCCTCCCTCTGGGAGAGGAGTGATCTGGCTAAAGCTGGTAGGAGCCCAGGCCTGCCTCTCTGTGCCCTGCCCCTCCTGTGTCCATGCTGCTCTGGGCAGAGCCCAAGGAGGAGGAGGCGGCGGGGGCAGCTGAGCCTGGCAAGTCCCAGCCCCCACCCCAGAGAGACTGGGAGCCTGCTGCAGGTTGCCACGGCAACCCAACTCTGGGCCTTCCTGATTTGGATTCTAGTGTGCTTGTTTATCAGCCTTTCCCAATGCACCAGAGGCTCACTCCGGTGGCTCAGGCAGCCCCTCCCAGCCTCCATGTGGAAATCTCCTCAGTCTGGCCCTGCATGTAGAAATCTCAACTTCACTGAGCTGAGGAGAAGCTGATGCCCAAAGAAACGGCATGTAGTGAGTGGCTTACTTCCCTGCAGTCCTTTGCTCAGCCTCAGATTCGTTCTCTCCCACCTCACACCGCAGACCACCAGCAGCTTGGGAGAGAGCTGTTGCCTGCATGGAGCCCTCCAGGAGGGCATTTCACCAAGTTAGGAAGCCTCAGGCCTGGGCACGGTGGGGATCACACCCGAAGTCTATTGAGTGTTGAGCACTGCCTCACTGCCTTTAAAATCTCTCAATGGCCTTCAGAATACATTTTACAGATGAGAAAATTGTGGCTCAGAAAGGCTAAAGAATCCACCTGAGGTTACATAGCTTAGGAGTGGCAGGGCTAGGGTTTGCTGGGCTGACCATGCTGTGGAAGGCTTAAATGTGTGGCTCAGAAAGTGGTCGTGTTTAATTTGATAGGCAGCTGTAGGAGGGCCAAGAGAGATGGTGGGGCAGGGCAGGGTTCAAAAAGGAGGTTCTAGGTTCTGGGGCCTGGCTAAGGCCAAGGTCACGAGTCACTTTAAAGGTGGGATCAGCAGATTCTCCAGGTGGGTTTGAGAAAGGGGGAAATGAGGCATGGGGAGATGGAGCTGTCCTGGCACATGCTGGGAGAGAGGGTTTGGATTTGGGACCGAGTCTGGTCTGGGCCTCCTCCTGACAGAGGTGAGCACTGAGGCTGTGGGAGCAGGTGCATGCTGGGTAAGGGCTGGCAGAAATGTGAGGAGCTGTGGAGAAGGGAGGCCTTGTGAGGTCCTGGGGTGCTGTCATCAGCTGGGGAACCCCAGGGCCCCTGAGGGTCTGATCTGGGATGTGAGAAGGGGTCCTCTTGGAAGGAGTTACCCTAGTAGAAGCCCAGTTGAGGACCTCTGCTACCCTCTGAGATACTACAGAAAGGACTTTGGGCCATGAGTTCTTGGGGGTGTCCCTGGAGCAGAGGACAGAGGATCTGGGGGTTGTGGTAAGAGAAGCTGGACCAGCGCCAGGCTGGATAGTGGGACTGCTGCTACCCTCCTCCTCATGCCACAACCTCACAGGGCGCCAGGGATGGTGAAATTTGGTCTGCAGTCTGTTCTTATTGGCCTTATCTGGGTTTGTCCTGGGCCTTATAGCAGACACTCCTAGGAGACAGGCAGCAGTGTGACCTAGGGCTAGGGCTCAGGCTGCTTGGGTGTGGGTTCTGGTTCCACCACTCAGTTCATCATTGACTATTGTGTGCAGATCTAGGAGTCCTTTCTCTGCTTCCCCTTGGCCATCCTGGGACCTGAGGCCAAGTAGCATGACCTGGGCTCGAAGTTAGACAGGAAATGGTCATGGAGGGCCAAAGCCACCAGGACTTGGGGCGTGATGTGGCTTTTTCCTGGCAGAGCCTGCAAGCTGCTTTCCTCATCTTTCATTCCGGTCATGTGGTGGGGCTCTTGGCCTTATGGTAAGGACCAGCTGAGAGCTGTGACCAGCTGACACCTCCTAGGTCTTGGTTCCCTGCTCAACTGGACTGAACCAGGCCCTCTATGTGGGCGGATGACAGGGATGAAGAGTGGGGTTGTGGTCCTAGGTCCCCATCCCATTCCTCAGCAGACTTGGTTTTTATTAATTCACTTATTCATCCTTTTTTTCAAATTGTATTTATTGAGCACTCACTCAGTGTTAGGCCCAAGGGCTCTGAGATTAGTAAGTCACAGGACCTGCTGTCAGGGAGCTCAGTCTGGTGGCAGCTGCAGTGTGACAGCTACTGTGATAGAGGAGGCCTTGCTCAGCTAGAGCCGAGAAGGCCCCTGACCTAGTTAAGAAGGTCAAGGAAGGCCTCTTAGAGCTGGTGGTAGCCAAGCTGAGACCTGAAGGATGCTTGAAAAACAAGCCAGATGAAATGGGGAACGGGTTTCAGCCCTAGAATAAGGTGACCAGATGTCCCGCTTTTGGTGGCACAGTCCTGATTTTTAACAATTTGTCCCGTGGCGTTTTAAAAAAGTCCCGATTTTTGGAAAGAATGCACGACAAGCTAGGGAACGGCGGAGATAGACCAAATTTTTAATCAAGAACCCCCTCCCCCCCGGTCAATGGTGTCCCGCTTTACCAATGTTAAAATCTGGTCACCTTACCCTAGAAAGGTATAGGAAGGCCTAAGGTGAGAGAGAGTGGTCCATTTGAGGAACCCGCAAGTTCACTGTAGCTTGAGGAAGTGATGGGGTGAGGGGCCAAGTGGAACCATGTTCTCCAGTGCCTTGTCAGCCTTGCCAAAGAGCATGCCTAGATCCTGATGGAGCAGGGAGCCAAGGGGAGGGTTTTGGTCATTCCCCTGACTGCTACTTGCTCATTCACCCATTCATGCTTGCATGCATCCACCCATCCACCCATCCACCCATCCACCCATCCACCCATCCACTGACCCACAAAACAAATCTAAGGACTAACTAGGAGCCAGGCAGTGTTCCAGGGCATGCAGTGATAGGTATCGAAAGGGACAGACTATGAGAAATAAGTATATAATATGATGCCAGGCAGTGAGTGCTAAGAGCTATGAGGAAGAATAAAGCATGAAAAGGGGCAAAGGTTGTTAAAGAAGTCCTCCCTGATGAGGATTGTGTAGTGTGGACAGAAGGAAAGTGAGGCTGTGAGCCATGTAGGGATCTGAGGAAGTACTTTGTAGACCAGGGAATAATAGAGGCAAAAATCCTCAGGTGTGGGAAGAAAAGCAAAAGTCAGTGGAAGGGGAAAGAGGAAGCAGCAAGGGGAGTGCAGATCTTGACAGCTATTGTAAGGACAGGAGCTTTTTCTTTGTGATGGGAGCCATTGGAGAGCTGTGAGTAGAGGGGAAACGCAACGAGACTGAGTTTAACAGGATCACTCTTGTTGCTGTGGTGAGAAGAGACGGCACAGGGACAAGGGCGGAAGCAGGAACCCAGTGCAGGGTCCACTCTAACATCCAGGTTAGAGTCCATGAGGTGTGAACCAGGGTGGCGGTGACAGAGAACATGGTCCGATGTGTGGTACAGGTGGGCTGAGGGGACATGCTGGCTCACTGCACATGGCACGTGAGAAGAGTCAAGCATGAAATCTTGCTTGGGGGCTTGGACAAATGGGCATTTGGAGATGCTGTTTATAAAGTGGGAAGAGAAGAGTAGGAGAAAAGATTGAGACTTCATAGTGGACATTATTTGGATGTGTTTTATTGAGATGTCAGTTGGATATTCAAGTGAGGATGTTTACTAGGCAGCTGGAGAGTCAGGAGCCCAGGGAAGAGTTCACATGTGAAGAGAGAAACATGGAAGTGTGGTGTGCTGGAGCCATCTCATAGTGGTCTGTCAGCCATGTGGATCTCAGGAACATAGCAAGGTGGTTTTAAACTCAGCCATTATTAAAAATCAAATTATATAAACTTACAATTAATATATTTAAAAATCAATGGTAATTTTTAGAAACTAGTAAGGGAAGAGTAAATTAAATGCAAAGAAAGCAGGAAAGGGAATAATGATAGGAGAAGAAACCAATAAAATTGAAGAGAGAAAATCAATGAAATGAAAAGATGGTTCTTTGAAAAACTAAGACATAAATTACTAATATCAGGAATTAGAGAGGTGATATCACTAAAGGCTTTACAGGCATTAAAAGGATAAGTGAATACTACAAACAACTCTAGGTCCATAAATTTGACAACTTAGAAGAAATGATGGTCCAGTTTCTTATAAAACATTGTCTTTCACTGAATTAGGTTTCTGTTACTGCTGTAACAAATAAGCATGAGCTTTGTGCCTTAAAACAACCCAAATTTATTATCTTACAGTTTGTAGGCCAGAAATCTGACACAGTTTTCACAGTATGGAAATCAAAGCTGTCAGCAGGACTTCATTCCTTTCTGTCTGCTCTGGAAGGACTCCACTTCCTTGCTTTTTCCAGCTTCTAGAGTTTTCCTATAGCCCTTGGCTTATAGGCCCTTCCTCCATCTTCCGTGCCCACAAAAGCAAGTCAAGTTTTCATTTGACGTCACTCTGATTTACTCTTCTGTCTACTTTTCCACTTTAAGGTCAATTGGGCCCACCTGGATAATCCAGAATAATCTCCCTGTTTTAAAATCACATGATTAGCATCCTTAATCACATCTACTACTTTAATTTCCGTTTGCCATGTAGCATAACATACTCACAGGTTCCAGAGGATAGGGTGTGGATGTCTTTGAGGAGCCATTATTCGACCTCCCACAGATACAAGCTGTCAAAACTCAAGAATAAATAGCTAACCTGTATAGTCCTGTATCTGTTAAAGAAATTGAATTCATAGTTTAAAACCTTCCCACAAAGAAAACTCCAAACCAAGGTGGTTTCACTGGCAAATGATACCAATTCTATACAGTCTCTTCCTGAAAAGAGAAGAAAATACTCCCAAACTCATTTCATGAGGCCAGCATTACTTTGAAACCAATTCCAGGCAAAGATATTAAAATAAAAACTCTACAAATACCCCTTATAAGCATTGAGGACAGGAAGTAGTGGGGAAGGGAGATCATAGAGGCATTGATCATAAGGACTTTAGATTTTTCTAAGGTCCCTACCAAAATCCTTAATGCAGAACTCCTCAATAGAATACTAGCAGATCAAATGTAGCAATATATAAAAGGATGCTGCATCACCACCAAATGGGGTTCATCCTAGGAATGCAAGGCTAGTTCAACTCAATTCCCATACTGATAGACTAAAGAAGAAAAAGTCACATGATCATTTTGATAGATAAAGAAAAAACATTTGACAAAATTCAGTATCCATTCATAATAAAACCTCAGCACATTAGGAATAGAAGGGAACTTCCTTAACCTGATGAAGGGAAACCACATAAAAACCTACAACAATGTCAAACTTAATAGTCAAAGACTGACTTCTTTTCCCCTAAGATTGGGAATAGTGCAAGAATGCACCCTCTTACCTCTACTTTTCTTATTATATGGAAGTCCTGGGCAGTGAGATAAGGCAAGAAAATAAAATAAAAGGCATACAAATTGAAAAAGAAATTAAACTGTCTCTATTCACAGATGAAGAATCCTATGAAATATACAAAAAATATATTAATGAGTTTATCAAGGTCATTAAATATAAGGCCAATTGGAAATGAAAAAAATTTTTTTAAAGATTTATTGTTTGAGAGAAGAGAGAGAGACAGAAAAGTGGGGAGGGCCCAGAGCAGTCTCCTTAGTTGTACATCATTAATTGTGACATGGTTTCATTCCACACAGGTGGATGTAGGTCTGCGTGGGGCAGGAACCAAACTGGGGACCTCTCACATGGGAGGTGAGAACCCTGTCGCCATCCTGGAAGTCACGAACTGCACCACAGTTCAGCATATGAGTTTGCACGAGCCAGGCCTGGGATTCGATCCCTGGACCTTGTGGTTACAAGGCAAGCACTCAACCTGTTGAGCTATCCTGGCATCCCCGGAAATGAAAATTAAAAAAAACCACAATACCATTTATAATAGCATTGAAACAAATGTAATATGCAAATCTGGCAAAATAGGTACAGGATTTTAATGCTGAGAAGTACAAAACACTGATGAAAGAAATAAAGATCTAGAAAGACACACTGAGTTCATGGCTTGGAAGACTCAATATTGTTGAGATGTCAGTTCCCCCTAGTTTCCTATAAATTCACTGCAATCCCAGTAGGAATTTTTTAGATACCAAGAATCTGATTTGAAAGTCTATATGGAAATGCAAAGGAATTGGAATAGCTGAAACAATCTGGAAAAAGAACAGAGTTGGAGAACTCACACTATCTAATTTTAAGACTCACTAAAAAGACTGTTGTAATCAAGACATTGTGGAATTCCTCTGGTCAAAGAATAGACACAGATTATTGCATCTCAATTGAGAGTTCAGAAATAGACTTATACAAAATACAGTTAATTGATTTTTGACAAAGGTTCAAAGGCACTTCAGTGGGGGGCATTTCTATACATTGGGGTAGCACAAGGCAAACTTCAGGGGGTGGTGATGGAACTGTTCTGTATCTTGATTGTGGTGGTGGTCACATAACTATGAATTTGTCAAAACTCACATAATTGTGCACCAAAAAGAGTGAATTTTCCTGCATCTTAAAGTTAATAAACACTCAAAACTCATCCTTTCCTAATTCCAGTCAACCATTATCTATGCTCTTGAGATTACTTATGTCTGTCATATCTGGGTGGTGGGAACACTAACAGTGCCCCTGCGCTGCTCCCATCTGCACCTTCACGTCATGTGGTGGTGGGACACCTGACATGGTGGGAGTATTTACACCATGGGAACTGTGAAATGCAACACATCAAGGCTTAGTATACGAGTATTGTTTTGTTGATTGTCTAGATTTAAAGTGATGAAGAAAATGTTAATGCTGATTAAAAGGATGTCATCTATTGATAGCACAAAAAATTGAGGGAATCGTCTTACGGTATTTGACAACTGTTGTCTGATTTAGCAAAGAAATCACTCACTGAGGAATAAGTGAAATTCCAACAGATGTTTTTGTTATTTCGTCTTACTCCTTAAGGTAAACAAAGTATCATCCAGCATTCATGTCAGAACCAGACTCGTTTGTCATTTGCAACCATAGATTGGCTATGGATGCAAGATTTCAGCAAAAATCAGTGAAAGCCTGTGAGAAATAGTTGGCTGCATGGAATTTACAGTAAAGAATATTCTGTATTTTGTTATTACTTGTGAATTGCATACTACAGTTCCTTTATAGGAGTAAAATGTATAGTAAACATGTATGTATATGTACCGTATACGAGTATACTCATATGTGTACTCTCCCAACCGTGTGCTGGAAAGCTGCTTCTTAAGCATTTGCCAGCATCCCACCAGGGCGTAGGAGTCGTTGGAGATGGGAAAAGAGGACTGACTAGAGGTGTGATGAGGAGGGACAGCGGCCACCTACTTCACGTGAAGGCTGCATAGAAGGTGAGCTGGGAGAGTGGAGGAGGGAAGTGGAGGCGTGGAGTCTGAACACTCATCTGAGGGAGACAATACAAAAGGCTTTCCTTGAGTCCATGTCTTTTTAACTATGGGACCTATCAGAACATGTTTTGTATGCTGATGAGAAAGATCCAGGAGGAAAAAAAAAACTTGGTGAGGCAGGAAATAGAGGGGAGAATTGTGGGGCAAAACCCTAGTGTAGGCCAGGATTCAGTGAGGAGCCAAGGGGTGGTCTTAGCCAGGGACCTGCAGAGCTCCTGCATCCTAACAGTCCTGAGGCCATGGAGCAGGGAGGGGGCAGATGTGGTGGGTGGGAGCATGAGGGAGTTCCCAGCTCCTCCATCTTTTGGGAGGAAGGCTGGAATGAGTGGAGCAGGCAGAGGGTGTGTGGGGCTACTTGACTTGGAGCTGTGTGATTTGGGTGAAACTTCACCTTTCTCAGTTCCCTCAACTGTACAGTTTGAGGGGCAGTAATTAGTGCTGACATAGGTTGTAAAGATAAGATGGGGGGTTGTGGAAAGGACTGACATGGGCTCTGCGTGTGCCCAGCACGTGGCAACTCCTCTTTCCTCCTCCAGTGGAGAGGTGACGCTGGCCTGGGTGAAGCTGTGAGGGTTATGGCTGCAGAGGTGAGGTAGGGCCTTGAAGTGTGTGCCCAGGGGCCATGGGAGACACTGCAGGGTGGTAGGCAGGGCCAGGAGGAGGGCTGCTGCTGCCATCCCTGTGTGCAGGTAGTGGCCACAGCAGGTGTGAGGACTGGCCAGGTCCTGAGTGCCAGGCTGGTGAGGTGCCGTTTGGGGAGGGAGCTGTCCAGGCCTCACCCTAACTTGGTGTTGCTGAGCCCTGGCTGGGAAGCAACTGTCCAGGGGAGACCGTTCCCTAAGAAGGTGGCAAAGGGGCAACATTGAATATCCCAAGATCATGGGGAGACAAGTCACCTGGTGCTCAGCCCAGGCCAGGCTGCTTTAGATTGTTGTCCTGAGGAGGGCGAGGATTTCAGGAAGTCTGGATTTCTGCGCAGGGCTTCTTGTGCTACCTGTTGCCTGCTTTTTGCCTTCCAGTATCTTTGGATAGCTGTCGAATCATTCATTGATTTAACCCAATCTATTTCTCAGGCACATGCCAGGCCCTTTGCTGGATGAGGGAGTGAGCAAGACCAACCAGCACTGCCTGTTCCCCAAGGGAATGTGGGCCAGTCCTGTGTGGCTGGCGCTGTAATATGTCACGTGCCATGGCTGAGTGTCAGGCAGTGACAGCTGTGGGCTACTGTTTAGAGCTGTGGCACAAGGATGATCTTAGGTGACACATGAACATTTATCAAAATGTCATTTTGATGTATATTAGAAAAAGTGTAACTAGCATATCAAATGTGATTTCACATTTATTGCTTATGAAGAGGTGAAGTTAAGCAGAAGTTAGTCTTAAGAAAATAATGGTATTTAGGTTGGGATGATATGGTCAAGTGAAGGCCAGAACATGCAGAGTGTGGGGTCCTAGGATCCGCCTCCAGGGGGTAGTGTGTGCAGAGGGCATGGTCACAGTGCCAGCATGTCAGGTGTGGGTGGTGGGCAGCCCCAGACAGGGCTTTATGCAGAGGCTTGACTCTTCAGGTGTTTCTGGACAATTCCTTTGCCAGTAGGTAGGGAGCAGAGGATGGATGCTGGAAGCTGATGTAGACTGGTTTAGGCGGCTTTTCAGCAATCCAGGTGAGGGGGACGCCTTGGCCTCTGCTGGAGGGAAGTGGCTGAGGCAGACTGGATGGGACCTGGGGACTAGACTACTAGGGTGCTGGGCTGGAGGACGTCCAGCACATCCCGTGAAGCAGCTGGGGACAGACGTGGATTTTGTGCCCAAGCCTGCACACTCCAACAAGACCCATGAAAATGTCCCAGAGTCGGCATGGATCCTGTCGGGGTGGGCGATGCGCCTCCTGGGCCCAGGCCCAATGGAGATCCCGGGGGCAGCTGTTCACTGTGTCCTGGGACTTGGCGAGTCACTGGTAAGCAAATGACTCCCGGTCCTGTGCAGCTTACAGTAAAACGTGGACCTGTAAAGCAGTTCAGAGCTACGCAGAGGGCGGTGAGGGAGACCCTGAGAAAGTACAGGGCTATCTGTGGGGACACTGCTTTCCAGGCAGTTGAACCCCAAGTGCAAAGGGTGAGTGACATAGAATGGTGAGGGGAGAGACCAGAGGGCTGAGACCATACTGTAACTTAGGACTTTACTGGGCGGTGGAAGCCACTGGAAGGTTTAAGAAAAACGACACGATCTACCCTGTTTCAGTGATTATTGGTACTGTCATGAGCATAGGGTGTGGGCAACAGGCTCAGGGAAGCCTGATGGTGAGCTTACTGCAGTGTAGTAGTTACAGATGAACGGCTGTCTAGACCCCTGCACTTGCCCCCTCCCACAGTACACCAGGGGTGATACTACTTCCGAGATCAGGTTTTAAAACACTGACTTTTGTCTTGGATCATTCACTCCAGGGGAAGCCAGCTAGCAGGCTGTGAGATGCTCTGTGGGCAGGCCCAGGGGGCATGGAACCAAGCCCTTCGGCCCACAAGATCCTCCAGCCCTGCAAAGCCTCACGAGACCCCAAGGCAGAACCTCCCACTAAGCCTCCTGGACTCACAGCCTTAATAAATGTTTATTTTAGGGGCTGAGTTTTGAGGCTGTTATTGTTATGAGGCTATTTGTTACACAGCAATAGGTAATTAACGTCAGTGATAGGTAGTAGTAAAGTGAGTGGTGAGACATAGTTGGACCGGGCATACATTTTAAAGATAAGTATTTGGACAGGTCAAGTTTGAGATATTTACGACATCTGTGTGGACAGTTTAGGAGGCAGGCGGTTATGGAAGTTGAGTTCCAGGAGAAGTTGGCATTTGTACAGTAAAGCCAGGAGTCTAGTTAAGGTCAGGAGAGTGAGAAGCTAAGTACTGAGCCCTGGGGAAGCACCACTTCTATTACAACAGCTAGAGGAGGAGCACCCAGTGAGGAAGAGAACCAGAGTGAGGTGCTGGAAGTCAAGGGGGCAGCATCCACCTGGGCCCTCGAATGGTAAGGAGGGTGAGATGGAGACGAAGAACCACGCCCACCCGATGGCACAGAGGACGGCCCCTTTAGCAGGGTGGGCAGACGAGAGCTGACTGGAATGGCACAGTGTGTGTAAGTGGGGAAGGGATGACTACACATATTTCTTTTTTTTTTTTTATATATCTTTTTATATATCTTTTTATATTTATAGAGAGAGTAATTGTTTTATCTTCAGTGCATATTTATTTCTATTTTACTTTTGACAGATAGAGAGACAGAGACAGAGACAGCCAGAGAACCGAACTGTGGGAACTCCCCAGTTCAGCATGTGGGTCCTGCCTGGGCCGGAGCCGGGATTCGATCCTCGGTCCTCGTGGCCTCAAAGCGAGCGCTCAACCCACTGAGCCGTCCCGGCTTTCCCCTACACATACTTCTTTTAGGGAGTTTTGCTGGGAAGGGCCATGGGGTCAGGAGGGTTTTATTTTGGAGGCAGCCACTGTCAGGGTCTAAGCTGGTGGGAACAACTCAGAAGACGGGGTGATATACATGGAGACTTTAGGGTTACCGCCAAGGTTCTGACCTTTCCCTTGAAGTGTGGTCATGGCCCGCTGACGGGCTGGCCGTGCAACCCTTGGCCTAGTCTTGTTGGGCAACACTGTCCCGGGGAGAGAGGCATGGAGTGCCCAGAGCACTGCCGATGCTGTGGGCACGTCCAGGTGCTTCATGTAAAACGACTCTACTGGAAGGCAAAGAAAAACGACTTTTAGCTCCCTAGATTTGGTTTCATAGTGGACTTTATTGGGAAAAGTTAGTGTAAAAACATTCAAATTCATAACATTTAAATAAGATAGTAAATTATACCTTGTAGCTGTAGTAATTGGTATAGTAATCACAAATAAGGTAAAGTCTAAATTATTGCCTAAGCAAACACTATTTTGTCAGGCTTCTGTTGCAAGCCTAAGGCAGGAAACATTGCAATTACTAGAAGTGAGCCCAATGATAAATTTGCATTTGAAACTTAAGGGAAAAAAGCATGTTCTGATTATAGTATCACAACACTTTCGCCTGAAAAAAGCAACTTATTAATATGTCCTGTAGCAGAGGTACATCAGTAATTGTAACCATGCATTAAAATTCTTATGTCATATAGAGTAATCAGTTTTCTTCATGATACATTGTTTTACTGAGTTTCATGCTTTGTCGCTCTTAGGACCCCTCTGGGAACATTCCTTCTCTGGATGTAACTTCCTAAGATACCCAGGTTGCTCACTCTGGGTCATCTTTGGTCATTTAATACCAGCCAGCTGGGATCCACCCCCCCCCCCCCAAGGGTGAGTCAGATACCCTTCTCTCAAACCCCTAACGCCACAGCAAGAGAATGGGCGACATGACTTGGTTAAGAGTGTTATTATTAACAAGTTAATGTGGAATTCTCTTTGGTTATGGAATTTTTATTTAAGCTTATAAAAAATATAGCTAGAAATATGTTCCTGAATTCTAAAAGTATTTGTGACCAACTTAAACACAAATATGTCCTTGCAAAATTCATCTCCCTCTTTCCCTATGGAATCTGACATCAGTGTTCTATTTAACAAATACATTTGAGTGAAGCACAGTGACTGAGCTTTAAGAGCCTAAGGGGTGGGGGGCAGCTTTAGATGCTGTCCATGGCTTTGAACTCGCTGAGGGCCTGCACGGGGTTCACATGCTTCTTCTGAGATGCCCGTTTAATCTTGGTCTGTGTCTCGTCCTGTTTCTCCCTCTTCACCAAGGGCTTTTTCTCAGGTGCCTTCATCTTCCACGACACAGCTGGGAGGTTGAGGGAAGCCATACCCTGAGACTTCTGATATTTGGTGGAGGCCACATAGGATGCCTTCACTGTCTGCACCACAGCATTCATCAGGTTCTTGGCGGCCTGGATCAGGGACATGGCGCTGTCCACCTAAGGGGCACAGACATGGGGTCGTGAGAAGCATGGGCCTGACCTCCAGCCCCGTGGTTGGGGTGGAGGGCCCAGAACAGTCTCCATAAGTTGTACATCATCAGTTTTCAACACGGTTTCGTTCCACACAGGTGGGCAGGAAGCACGCCCCCTTGAGCCGGGGGGCGAGACCTGTACTGGGGCCTCCCACATGGTCTGCACAGGCCAGCAAGTTTGATCCTCGGTCCCCAGGACTGCAAAGCAAGCACGTAACCTGCTAAGCTTCCGATATCCAAATACCTTGAAGACACCGGTGTTTCAGAGCTTTTGAAGAAAAGGGAGCAGTAACAAAAACATAAGGCATCACCACTTTGCCTGCTGCTCACAAGGAGGAGGAGCTGCCTATGTCTGAGTGAGCACAGGTCCTCGTGAGCAGCCCCCTAGACAGAAACCCAGCACTTCCAATGGTGCCTGGGGACACTTACATTGATATCAGTATGTGTAATATACAGTTTCTTTGAAAGGAAATTCAGTGAGATTAGCAGAAACCACGGGGAATTCATTTGAGGTCAGCACACCCAGCGAGACCACCTGTGTCCTGCCCAAGTAACACCGGTTCCAGAACTGTGACATGGTAATAAGGACATAAGGTAAGAGATTTGTGAAAGCCTTGCTATGTCCTCTCTGCAAATTTTAAAAAGATTCAGTTCCTTTCTGGGGGAAGAAAAACAACATAAAAAAGGTACTTTTCCCCAGTGAGTAGCCCCCGTCCCCAGAAGGGAAGAGTCCAGCTCTGTAACAGCTCCCAGCTGTCCCCTGGTCAGGGCAGGTAAGGAGTATAGGTGGACAAAGGCCAGCACATTCCCACGGAACCACTTCTCTTCACAGGTAGAACTTACCCCAGAGACGACGAGCTCCCCACCGAGGTTCTGTACCTCGGCCTTGACTTTGCTGCAGATATTGAGCTGGTGGCAGTAGAGAGCGATGCGCTGCAGGTAGGCCAGCAGGTCCTGCTTGCAGGCAGAATCTGGGCACTGATGGGAGCGAGAGCAGGTTTAGCACCAAGTCCTCCAGGTCTGGCCCAGCACACCCACTCTCTAACAACAGGCTTCCTCCCTCCTTAGGCCCAGGCCCCTGAAGGTGAGAAAAAGCCTCAGCAAGCAAGAACTTGGTTCTGGAGAAAAGTCAGAGTGCTTTGAGTTAGGTAGTCATCATGCCAATAGCTCTTCTGCTCAGATGTACATTACCTGCTCAATTAGGATGCACACTGCAAACACCTGATGAAAGAGTTCCCTTTCAGCAAAGATGGAGAATTAGTAAGTCAAAGCAAGAAAAAGAGCTTCTGGGGACCGTGAGGCCTTGACCAGTCCCAGGGCTGAGGAGGCTCCTGAATCAGAATTGGCTGAGGCTTTGCCTGAAGGAAAGGACCCTAGAGTGGCAGAAACAGGCCTGCAGATCACACTAGAGATTCTGAATTTCATTCTAAGGAGCCTTAGGAGGAAACCAGAACCATATCTGATTTGTATTTTAGGATGATCACATAAGATCCTCTTGGCAGCTGTGAGAAGAAGCCACAGTCCAGGTGTGGGGCTGTGGTCAGAGCTGGCACAGAAGAGAGGAAAAGACTAGATGGTGTAGTCAGGATTCACGGGGCCAAACGAAGTTCCAGGGCTTAGTACTGGGTTCTGAGGGGAATTGGGATGACTTCTGAATTTTTGGCTTGAGGAACAGCTGTCAGCCACCCTGCAGCCTGGGAGGTGGACACCTGAGGGCGGGGTCACAACTGCAAAGAACTAAACTGAGAAACACTATTGGTTGCCAATTAATTTAAGTCTTGGAGCATTAAGGAAAATGTAAACTTTCCAAGAAGTAGGAACCACATTTTCTGACATATCGTTACAGGGAATAACAGGTTTACTGAAGGTTGTGTGGCTGAGAATCTGCAGTGCTGAGGACATAAAACATCTTCCCTTAACCAGACATATAATACTTCCAAAGTACTAGCCAAACGGACACCTCATTCTTCTACGAAATATCCACAAGAGGTGCTCATTCATCTGGTGTCAGAGCTTACAGAAGCAGTGCTGCCCAGAGCTGAAATTCTGAAGAAAACAGATTTAAGTCACCAGTTTCAGCTGTCAATCATGGGAAGATCCCCGGACAGTCACACCTGCTCCAGAGATGTTCTCTCATGTAAACTGGGCTTGCCTCCTAAGACTTGTCAAAGAAGAAATAGGAATTCAGAAATCCTTAACAATCTAGAATTAAAACCCCCAGTTTTGTTTCCCATGAAAATGTTGCCTGAGGAAGGGGCCGGGCTGGGTGCCTGAGTCCCAGGATGAACTGAAGAAACCCAGCACCCACATGGCAAGTCTGTCACTCACATGGTCGGCAATGGTTCGGCCAAGCTTATCCATCCGGGATCCTGCCTCAGCAATTTTCTTGGCAGCACTGATCACATCTGATGTATTTTTGAGTGGTCCTTTACCTCTGAAAAGAGAACAAGGGTCACTGTAGAAGGGGGTGGGCAGGAGACAAGATGGTTACGGAGCAGCACAGTCCTGCCTGCCTGCGGCGGCCTGGGCACTGCTCACCGGGTGAAGTCGGTCATCTCCATCATGATCATGCACATCTGCTTGGCCAGCACAATGATGTCATTACCACTGTCGTCCCACTTGGACACTTCGGCATCCAGCTTGCTCTTCTCCTCCTGGAAGCTGGCCACCTGTTCCGCAATCTTGGCTTTTTGCTCTTGGGGAAGCTGAGCCATGATCGCCTGAAGTCAGAAAAACAGAAAGCTTTTACACTGTAGAGAACATGGCATTCTCACAGTGCATTAGCCAGAACATTGCCACTGAGCAATCTATGGCAGAGGTAGGATAATGCTTTAATAGGTTTCATTTTGCCGGAAGGGCCATTTCTTCTCATTTTGTGTAGAAGTTTACAGCAGCCTGAATTCCCAACGCACTTTCAAGAACAAATTTTAATATGGAGGAAAACAGTGCGAGGGGTAGAAAGCTAATGTGGAATCTCCGTGATCACTTGCGCAGGAACAGAATCTGCTTATTTTGACTTTTTTTTTTTAGAAGTTTCATCCTCTGTCTCTTGCCATGGAGAGACGAGAGAAGGATTAATGTATGGAGCCTGTTCCCTGTGGCCGCATCACAGCTCCAACTTTTCAAGGGGAGCGAGAAATAGTTTAAGAATGTAAATTTTAAAGGAGGCAGAGAACCTGCTGAGGAATATACATTTTGTATGTTTGAGTTTGGCATTTAAATTCTGCCAGAGCAGCACCTGGAGGTCTACTGATCACCTCACCTCAGGCTTGTCCCCAAAGTGCGCACATGACTGACTGGGGCCTGAAACAGTGATGCACTCAACTGTTCAAAATGATTTCTGAGAAGTGAAAAGAGTCCTTAGAAATATTTCTTGGTGTCCTCCCCAAAACATAAAAGATACTGATTAAAGATTTAATGACTCAAATGAATGCAAGGGCTCTGATTTTCTTCAGTGTACCACTGTGATGGGCAAAGGCAGCAATCTTTTCCATTTCACATTCCTTTTAACAAACATTGCATTGATTAGCTCCTAGAGCTCTCCTGATGCAGTGCTGTCATGAACCAAAGCCCCAGAGCACAGCTGAGTAGGCCCACGTTCCTGCCCCCAGCAGAAGAGACACTTTGGAGAAAGTTACAATTGACTAGCAGGTGCCACAATTTAGGTTAACGTTCACCCTACTGCCAGAGAAAAAGGTGGAAATTGGGGTTCTTCACTCCCTACTGGGAGTGTTTTCCTAGAAAAGGCTAAGAAGACCTGAGAGGGTCAGGAAGGTCAGCAGAAGTGTAACTGATTCCTTACCCGGGCACTCTGGCCAGCGATCAGCTGATCATCTTCTGTCTGGACACTTGTCCTACTTCTGACATCAAAGTCTTCCGTCTCGAAGTCGGAGTCATCCAGCTCCTCGGGGGTCTGCCACCAAGAGAGGCCATGAGTGAGACACACCCTTGGGCCTGCTTGGTAGACACCCAGAATTCTAGGTTTTCACGTGCAGTGTTCCAAACAGGCATGGAAGTTTAGAATTGCTGTTTTGTTGGAGACCCTGCCTCACTGTACACATGCAAGGGCTTGTCCAACAAACAGTAGGTGAGGGCACCACACCAGCATGTCCCAAAGGGCCCTGGGTTCCTTTCTGGGGGTTGGGGTTTCAATTCCCACCACTGAGTCAAGACTTCCTTTCAAACAAGTTTTTTACTTCTTAATGTACTTCCTTTTTTTTTTTTTTTAAAGATTTATTTTTATTGTTTTTTGACAGAGAGACAGATACAGAGAGAAGGGGGAGGGCCCAGAGCAGTCTCCATAGTTGACAGCATTAGTTTTCCATATAGTTTCACTCCACAGGTGGGCACAGGGCTGCGCAGGGCAGGAACTGGGCCAGAACCTCCCACATAGGTCCTGGCAAGAACTGAACTGGGGGCACACCCCAGTTCAGCATGTGGGCCGGAGCCGGGATTCGATCCCTGGTCTCCGGGGCTGCAAAGTGAGTGCTCAACCCGCTGAGCCATCCCAGCTTTCCCATTAATGTACTTCTTTAATAGCTACATCTTAAGACAAAGGTGAGAATTGTCCTGGGTAGAAAAGATACTATATTAAAAATAGAGGTGCTTTACACAACATTAAGCAGATTCTTAGTTCTAAGATTCCCACTTTATGACAAAAAGAAAAATAAATGAAGTGATACTGGGCTTTCAAGAGTAAAAATAGGCAATGTAGTTTAATTTTATTTTTCACTATGATAAAAGAAAAAGACAATGTGGCAGGTAAAGTCTGAGTAAATACCAAAGGGGATGGTTAGTCGTCCTAGCTCTTTGCTTTAATTATGAAATAAATGCTTATTTTGCACAACCTCCTGCCTCTCATGATTAGATGCTGACTTACATTATCAGAGGGGGCAGCAGGCAGAACAGCTGGGAGTTGGCTCCTGGCCCAGCCGCCTGTGACAGGAGGGCAGGTCCCTCGTCTGCGCCAGGACCTAATCCAAGCCCGGCCCTTGCTGGGAGGCAGCATTTGAAACCGCCAAGCGTATCTTGCATCTGTACCCATGCAAAGGCCAGGCCTATCCCTCAATGGGGACAGTAGAAGTTACACGAAGACACCAGTGAGCATGTCCATGCAAGATCCTGGCAAAACCCTGTGCCTCCATTGCCCATTTCAATCCTTGGAGCAGAAAGTAGAATCCAAGTTGCCCACCTGCCTCCCCAAAACAGGACCCTGGAATTCGCATCTCCTGAAGAGTATGCACTTTCAGCCCACTTAGATCCCCAAAGGCATTACCTTCGTCTTACCATTAGGATTAATTTCATTATAGTTCTATCGTCAGCATGGAAAGAATTCTGGATAACAAGGGATGTGTTCATTATCGCTGGTCTATGTGACCCAGGATCCCTTCACACCACTGAGATAATGGCCATGGGGTTTAACCCTGTGTTCAAATAGGCCAGGCCTCTGCTGAACACAGATTCTTCTCTAGCACGGCAGCAGGGATATAGAAAGCAAAAGGCTCTACCAGCTCCCTGTGCCCCCAACATGTCCAGGTGACCCAGGGCCTACAGGAATAGCCAGCAGCCAACCAGACGATCCTTGAACAGTTTCTTTCCTCTTCACCCCAGAAAGCAGTGTGGTCCTTCCTACTCAAGAGTTTCTACACTGCACACAAAATGAGTCTACCCTGATGCAACTGCCCTGAAGTGGCCTCTGTTTCCAGCTGACAACCTGGTGAGGCTATCCGACTGAGGGTAAAAAGTGGGACAGAATCCCTGCCAACCTTGGGAAGCTTGCAAACGATGAAGGTGTAACTAAAATTCCCTGATCTGACTACCGTATTTTCCGGCGTATAAGACGACCCCCTAATTTTACAGTTAAAACATAGGTTTAGGCCTATATTCGCTGTATAAGACTATAGCCTCGGAAGTGGGGGGTAGTCTTATACAGCGAATGTAGGCCTAAACCTATGTTTTAACTGTAAAATTAGGGGGTCGTCTTATACGCCGGAAAATACGGTAGATCTACATATAGCAGAGTAGCCACCTAGGCTGCAGGCAGGCACTGCACCCCAACTGCCTGCTCTACAGCTAGGGCAGGGCCTGGCCCGGGGGGTGGCCCTGGGCAGTGATGCGCAGGACTAGCTCTCAGCTTCCAAAGCTACACGCTTCTGCTCAGAATGGCATGGGAGGGATAACTGCTATGGGAAAGGCAGCTGAGAGCCCACCCAGGACCCTAGGGATGCAGTACAGAGGGGCCGGTAGCTTCTCAGAAGCTGTTTGCTTATACCAATCCAGGAGAGGCCTTGGACTTGCTCTCAGACAAGCAGGTGGCACTTCCCTTCAGCTACAGTGAGAGGGCTCCACGGTTGGCCATGAGCCAGGGAACATTACCAGGGCCGGCCACAGTCCCTCATCCTGAACACTGGGATCTAGCATACTGCCTGCTGTTCCTTCAAACAGAGGGTGGCGCTCCATGTAAAGAGTAACTTGACTCTGCAGTGGGAAATACTCCAGTCTCTGAAATTCACTGAAGAGACCTTATTGGTTGGTAGTTTCCCTCTAATTCAAACAGAAGCCTCGTATTTGTGGTGACTGTTTGCCCTAAACTAAACTGTCACAGCCAACTCATACTAGCTCCTGTTCTCAGCCCAAGTTTGGGTTCTAACTTGCAACTAAAAGTCTTTTTAGACAACATAATTAAATATATCTCTGTCTAACAGCTTTTAGATTCATGGTTTTAATATACTGCCAATGCATTTGCTGAGTTCCAAAATGATGCACTGCTCAAATTTAGCGAATGATAAGAAAGATGTTTTTTAACAAAAACATCTGAAATGCAGTTACTCACCCTTATCATCAACACCGCTTTCCTGATGTCCCGGATGCCATCATACACCAGGCGGGAGGCATCGATAAATTCGTTCTCATCCATGGGCTGGGCAGGATCCGAGCTGAGTGCTTCCACGGCTGCTTCTACTTGCTCAGTAAAACGTGGCATAACTGCAGAGAAGAGAGCATGACAGATCCTGCTGGCCCAGCTGGCAGCCTCATTCTACCAGCCCTCCTGAGTCCCTCACTCACACCGAGGCGAAGTATGAAGATGAGCCTCTGCTTCTACCTATGTGAGAAGTATTTATGGCTGAAATTAATTTAAAGACTAGAATCGGGGAAGCTAGGATGGCTCAGTGGGTTGAGCACTTGCTTTGTAACCCTGGAGCCCGATGATCGAATCCCAGCCCCGGCCCGTGCTGACCCATATGCTGAACTGGGGTGTACCCCCAGTTCAGTTCTTGCTGGGGCCTACACGGGAGGCTCCCGGCCCAATTCCTGCCCTGCTCAGCTCCATGCCCACCTGTGGAGCGAAACTATGTGGAAAACTAATGCTGTCAACTATGGAGACTGCTCTGGGCCCTTCCCCTTCTCTCTGTCTCTGTCTGTCTGTCTGTCTCTCTCTCAAAAACAATAAAAATAAATCTTTAAAGACTCAACTCATCTTTGTCTCCAACTAGATTCTACAAGAGGATTTTAGATGGTTGAAAACTTGAAATGAGGTTAACTCTAGGCCTTGCTTAAGAATGGGACCCTTTTTATTTAATATTCACTAACAGGAAATTTAATTCAGAAGTTCACCTTAAATAGTATGTTCAGAATTATTCCAATTATAAATCATGGGATACACACGAAGGAGGTGTGTTTGTGAGGCTTTAATTTTGCTGAAGAGCTTCAAGTTTGATGTATTATCCTGAAATCTCTTATCTTAAGACTTGAGTACTAATCTGCTACTTCCTAACCACAGGGCCTAACCTAATAGGATAACCTGCTCCCCACCCCCACCACACACACACACACACACAACCTGTGTGTGGGGAGCACCAGTAAGGGAGTGAGTTCCCGCACCTGTGTTTGAGAGCAGCTTGGTGGCTTCCAGCACCTTCTCTGTGTAGACTCCTGGCTCATAGTTGTCCATCTCTGAGGTGACAACGTGAATGACCCGGGCTGCCCGGCCTCGGATGGCACCAGCTGTGCGGTCTAGCCCGTCCACGTCTTTCTCTTGGAGAGCAATGACGCACTTATTAACATCTTCCAAAATGTGATTCTCTGAGGGACAAGCGAAAAGCTAAATGAGGGAGGAGGTCTTTCACAAGATGGGAACCAATTTGTTTTACCTTTTTCTTTTTTTTCAATTACAACTAACATATTAGTAAATATTAATATTAGTTTCAGGTGTACAACATAGTGATTTGACCTTTATATAACATAAAAAGTGATCATCCTGGTAAGTCTAGCACCCATCTAGCAACATATAGTTATTACAACATTATTGACTATATTCCCTCTGCTGAAAAGGGAATAATTAATTGTAAGTTTGCATCTCTCTCTCACTGAGTGCTCACTCTGTGCCAGCTACAGTGCCAAAAGCTTTATTCTATCATTTCACTGAAGAGAACTGATTAACTGTTGGCTTAATGACCTCACTGAAGCTGAACCTATAATCAATCACCTCTAAGAATAATCATCTTCATTCCAGGTTAAAAGATTTGAGAGAGGCTCATCTTCGAGGCACAGATCTTCTATGAGTCAAGCAGAAGATTCGGACTACAGAAACCTTAACAACTTCTCTTTCACTCAATTTCAGTGATCTTACATCCCAAACAAAGTCTAAATTTGAAGTGAAGGTTCATTGTAAGGCTTTATCCTCCCAGTCCTTTGCTCCTTCCTCCAGCAGACGCCGACATTGGTCAGACATCTGCCAAGAAGCCAGCACAGTCGTGGGATAAATAGAAGGTGCTGGGAAGCAGGTTTAAGTCTCCTCAGGAGGGCACTGAGGAAACCCACCTGAGAGGAAACATTTTTTAACACTCTCAAGGGCTGCACCTGGGCCCATTGTGATACTTGTGGAAACCCTTGAATCCTGTTAAGCTGACAAGTGGTTTCTATGAGACTTAAGAGCTGGAATTGCAAGACCCACCAAAACTATTTTTCCTCAAAGCAAAAAGCTTACCAGTGGATCTTGGGAACCCCAGAATAAGGAGTTCACTTCAAGTTCATCAATAATAGCAAAAGTAGAAGTAACCCAAATGTCCAAGAGCAGAGTGGGTAATAAATTATGGGCCCTATGTAGTGGTCAGTCTGTAGGGACAGACCCAGAACGGGAAAAGGAGTGTTCTCATTCCCCCAGAACTGCAGAGACCACTAGCAGACAGCCGGAATGACATGGCGGCCCAACTCCATGCGGCAGGCAAGCAAGCAACACAGAGGAGAGTCCCCAAGTCATCACCTGGCTATCTCCTTTCTGCTCCCAAAGGAGCTTTCTTCAAGACGTGAAGAACTTAGAAGCAGTGTCACAGATATGCTCACTTCTTTAAACCAAGGGTACCTGGCACATCAGGGAAAGACTGAGGGTCCCAGTCCTTCTGGAAGAGCCAGAACAATTAGGGCAAATATAACCTATTTAAGAAACACCTGGTAACTTCTTCGCCAGTCCTGGCTATCTTATGTTTTGATATGTCATTATCCAGAACTCGTTCCTGATGTAATCCACTTCCAAAAGACATACTAATGTCTGGAAGGGAGCTACTAATGAGCTTAAGCTACCCAACAAGACAGCGTTCATGATACGCTATTTCCCCTCATCACAAAGGGAGGTAGAGGCCAGTGGTTCTTAGCAGAGTTAGCAAATGGAGCCACGCAGTGCCCTGCCTTGGGCTTCTGTTGGCAACAAGAACCACAGTCCTCCTCTTGTAGTTCCCAATAGACTGCAGGCAGGGACTGTATAAGGATCTCTTTATTTTAAAACCACAGTTATAATGGAATATGATGAAAAAAATCACAATGAGAAAGAATAATGTCAAAGAACTGAAAAGGGATTGGGTAAAAACATCTTTCCTACAAAACTAAACATACTCTTACCATATCAGCAATCGTATTTCCTTTATCCAAAGGAGATGAAAACTTATGTCCACATAAAAACCTACACATAGATGTTTATAGAAGCTTTATTCATAATTGCCAAAACTTAAAAGCAATCAAGATGTCCTTCAACAGGTGAATAGATAAACTGTGGTATATCTAGACAATGGAATGTTATTCAGCACTAAAAAGAAATGAGTTACCAAGCCATAAAAAGACACAGAAGAATCTTACATGCGTATGACTAAGTGAGAGAAGCCAGTCTGAAAAGGTTACATATACATAATGTTTTGGAAAAGGTAAAACTATGGAGAAGTTAAGAAGATTGGGGCTACAGAGAGGAGAGATAAATAGATAACACAGAGATGTTTTAGGGCAGTGAATTCTCTATATGATATTATAATGATGGACACATATGTCTAAAACCATAGAATGCAAATTACCAAGAGTGAAACAATAATGTACATTGTGGATTTTGGGCAATAACAATGTGTCAATTGTAACAAATATGCCACTATGATGGGAGGTTGCATGTGTGGGAGAAGGAATTAGATGGGACATGAATTTTCATTGCACATGTGCAAACAGGAGGGTTGGAGGTGCACTAACTTAAACAATAAATTACTTCAGCTTTAACTGAAATTCCCAAGAAACTCAACATGGGTTTACACATGATAAGGCACAACAATCTGTACCCCATTAAAGACTAATTGCTCAATACAGTCTTTTTTTTTTCTTCTTCTTGGTGTGTGTGTGCTTCTAACAGGAAAAACATACACATACCATGGTCTTTCTACAAGGAATCATATTATGAACACTATGCCCTGTTTTTCATTTGAAAACCTTTCTAAGTTTGTCTATAGATAGATCTACATCTCATCCATTTTAATGGTTGGATAGTAAGCCTATTGAATAGATGGAGGGGCCATAATTCACTTATCCAGTCTTCTCTTACACATTTTGGTTGAGGTGAACATCGTTGTACAGGTATTTTCACAAGCATTTGTGTACATGTCCCTGGGGAAAATTTCTACCAATGGGATTATTAAATCAAAGGCACTTATGTTGAAAGTAGATGTGTGGTGTGAAACTACCATCCACGAACCAAGCCAACTGGCATTCTTCAGAAAGAACACATAAACTGAGCATGAGAGGAGATCACTGATAGCTGCCTGGGAGGGAACTTGTGAACAAAGGGGAATCCACAGGGGAAACACTGAGAAGCAACCTCAACTGAGAGAACCACACAATGCAGAACACCCAAAGGTTAGAAAAGGGGAGAGCAGGAGAGGGAAAGGGAAGCAGCGGTTCAGGGACAGAGACTCGGAGCGCGGCCCAGGGCTGGCAAAAACAAAGGGGGATTGGGGGACTACAGTCAAAGTGGAGCTAGATCGAGGGCGGGCTGGAGGCCGAGATCTAAGGCGTGTGGAAGCCCCACAAGACTGTGACAATTTAACATCCGAACTCAAGGGACAGCACACAGTGCCCTAATAAGATCACGGAGCCTAAAATGGAACAGGGACTGTGGAGCAGGGCGGCTGCCCTTCCCGGCGGGCAGGATGAGAGCAGGGAATCAGCCCACAACAGATCGGCACCCCTGATTTACGCAGGAGATTGACTGTGAGGGAGCGCCTTCTGAGGACAGGGCTCTTGGAGTGAGGGCTGGGGCTTGAGTGGGCATAGCTGCATTGGACGTGCTTAGAGTGAATCTGGCGGTCTCAGCAGAGCCTCGGGCCTAGAGCGGCAGCCAGCTGAGCTATGGCCTGTGCGCCCCAGGGCTTTCGGCGCCCCGCCCACTGGGCCACCACAGCGCTGCTGCCCACGCACGCAATTGGGCTGCCAAACAGGCCGCAAGACCGGCTATCGGCGCCCCGCCCAACAGGCCTCCATAGTGCTGCCGCCCGCGCGCACGCACGAATAGGCTACTAATCGGGCACCTTGGCGCCTACGCCTGCATGGACGACCTGGCTTTGGATGCACCTCTGACCGAGTCAGGGCCGTGCTCCCACCCGTGTGGCCTACCGGGCCTCTGCCAAGCCCCAGCCCAACCGTGCAGCCGCCTTGCAGGTGAGGCTCACAGACCTGATTAAAGTAAAAGCAGGGACCAGAGGGGGAAACTCCTGCGCCCCGCCAGCACTGAACCACCAGCCCCCCTGCTGAAAGAGGAATCTGCTATTGTGTCTCAGGCCCGCCCTAGCTCCTACTCACATGCCCCTACCCCTGGCCACACCTTCACTACCCTGCTTTCTAATAGCTAAGACAGCAACCTGAAGTGCCCCAGGACACAGAAGCTGTCTGCTTCCCCCAACCCTCTCCCAAAATCTCCTCCTCCCACAAATGAGCCCAAAAGAAAAAATAAAGAGAAGCTCATCTGATAGGAAACACCCCAGAGGGAACACAGACTCATGCGTAAAGCAAAAAGAACCACATCAAACACAATGCACACCTCAGAATCCAAAGCCCCTCCAGAAGATCAGGGGCGGTCTTTAGTAAAGGACCATACACACTTGGAATCAAATCTAAATGAAACAGAATTCAGGGCTGCATTAATCAAGACACTCAGCTCACTCAATGCTGGCAAAGTACCCAGACACAGTTAAATGACCTCAACAAGAAATTTTCTGAGCAAAGTGAGTACTTTACCAACAAAATTGAGAAGCTAGAGCAGAACCAAAAGGAACTCCTTGAAATGAAAGGCATCATGGGAGAGCTGAAAAAAGAGCTGACCAGCATAGGAAACAAGGCTGACCAGCTAGAGGAAAGGATGAGTGAAATTGAAGACACAAACATGGAAATGTCACAGAGGGAAGAAGAAAGGGAAAGGAAAATCAAGAGAAATGAAAGAGCCCTACAAGAACTTTCTGATTCCATCAGAAAGAACAATATTAGAATAATAGGGGTACCACAAGGAAGCGAGATGAAATCTTCTCAAAGTCTACTAAAACAAATAGTGGATGAAAATTTTCCTAACCTGTGGAAAGAATTACAGCCCCAAATACAAGAGGAAATCAGGAGCCCTAACTACCTAGACCCTAGCAGATCTTCTCCAAGGCACATTGTTCTAAAGATGACAAAAACCAATGACAAAGAAAGAATCCTCAAGGCTGACAGGGAAAAACAAAATATAACTTTCAAAGGAAAAACTATCAGGCTGTCACCAGACTTCTCAGTAGAAACTCTGCAAGCCAGGAGGGAGTGGACCCTCTTAAAAGAAATTAAAGAAGACACAAAGAAATGGAAAGACATTCCATGTTCATGGATTGGAAGAATTAACATAGTTAAAATGGCCATACTCCCCAAAGCAATATACAGATTCAATGCCATTCCCATCAAAATCCCACAGTCA
This sequence comes from Craseonycteris thonglongyai, assembly GCA_004027555.1. Taxonomy (NCBI): domain Eukaryota; kingdom Metazoa; phylum Chordata; class Mammalia; order Chiroptera; family Craseonycteridae; genus Craseonycteris; species Craseonycteris thonglongyai. Next base: position 40,989 of record PVKE010011074.1, read on the forward strand.
TTCTTTCAAGAAATAGATTAAAAAAATCATCAAATTTGTATGTAACCACAAAAGA
>PVKE010011075.1:0-17500 GCA_004027555.1 Craseonycteris thonglongyai
TTCTGTTGGCCACCAGTTTGGCGGGGGTTTGTAGGGGGCAGGTCCAGCTAGAGGTAGGCACTGGCAGAGGGAGGAAGTCAACGTGTGTCTCTTCTCTGTTTGGGGTGGCATCTCCTTAGCACCTGTCTCCTCCATGACCAGCACTTGCCAGACAGACCTACCCTCTGTAGTCCCACCTCCTCCTGGGCAGACCCACAGCAGTTTAGACCCACCAGGTGGCCTCAAATTCCAAGCTGCTCCGTGATGCCACCTCCTTCCTTTGTCCCACCAACCCGGAGAATGAATATCTTCCTGTGCTTATTCATGTCTAGGGTGTCTCTGCTGGACTTCAGCTCTTCCGTCACCTATGTAACCATTTCCTTGTGACAAATTCCTCGATTTGAGGTACCTAGGGTGGTTTCTGTTTCATTGGCTGATATAATAGTTACCTGTTGTCAGTAACATAATCATGTTATCTGTTGAAAATCTAGATGTGTGTAAAAAATGAAAAAGAATTGCTGTTATGGGCTGAATTATGCCCCCCTAAAATTCATGTTGAAGACCTAAACCCCAGTATTTTAGAATGTGACGGTATTTGGTCTTTAAAAAGTCAATAAAGAAAGGTAAATGAGGTTTATAAATAGACCCTAATCCCATCCTGAGGTGTCTTTATAAAAAAAAAGATTAGCACATAGACACAGAGAAAATACAGGTGTAGACCATCTACAAGCCAAGAAAAGAGGCCTCAGAAGAAACCCACCCTGGCAATACTTGATCATGGACTTCTAACTTCTAGAACTCTAAGGAAATAAAACTTCTAGTGTTTAAGGTACTTTGCTTGTGGCTTATTAATACTAGCAAAAGAATACAATTGCTTATCTCTGAAATTTAGGGTGAACTAGTTAATTTGTCTGTAAATTGAGGGTAATCATAATACTCCAGTTATTATGAAAAGTAACTAAGAGAAGCTTACTATAGTACCTGCTACAGTGCTCCCTATAAATGTTGGGTATCATTAGGAAATGTAATGTTATTCAAGGAAGGAATCGCAGTGTGACTTTTGTCTGTGACTACCCACTGGGTCTGTTTTCATGGACAGGAAAAGCTTTTTCACTGGTTGCTGCCTGGAAGTCTCTGCCCCAGGACTCAAGTGCAAATCCTCTAGCATCATTGTCTACAAATATCCACACCATGGAGATAAAAGGAAACACCTGCCTGCAACCTTTTGTACCTGCCGCTGAACTTAGCCATGTCCCTGGGTAGCAGCTTATCTATGTTGGCAGCTGCAGGCACCCTATTCTGCCTCTTTTTTAATCAGGTCTTTCTCATTCTGCAGTGATGTGCCTATTTGGGGCACTTGGTTTCCTTTTCTATGTGGGATTCATGAATTCCAGTGTGATGCAAAAGCCTAATTGCTACCCATTTTATGGGGATATTTGTACTGTAGTCCTTTAGCTTTCAGCTAAAGGAATAAAGATCTAACAGTGTAATTTGGGGCACCTTTAGGTAGAAATATTACCTTTTAATATAATAATGAAAAAAAATACTAGTTAAAAATCTAAAGGAAGAGAATGCTTGGTTTTCCTTAGATAAAGTTTGGAGAGAATGAGAAAAATGTGGGTGATGTCTTATAAAGAAGTATTTTTGATGAAGGCCTTCCTCCATTAGTAAACCCAAGCTTGTATCTTACATGCACATGCAGTATTTTTCATCATCATCAATTTATTATTAAATGTCTTCTAGAGGATTGTTATTATATGGTGAACTTCCCAGGGAAAGAAAAGGAAAAAGAAAGGTGAAAGAAAAAAAAAAGCCCAAAGTATTTTGATCCACTTTGTATTTCAAAAGCAGAAATTTATCATCTTGTGATTTTTTAACCTCACAATGGTTAGTTGCCATATGGTATTAATTCTGCCATGGAATGTGAAAAATAAAATAAATGTCAACTCTTGAATCACAATCACTAACCTTATAGCTAGCTACACAGAATATAATGGTTTTCTCTGTACATCAGTTTCTGTTTTAAGGGCCAGGTGGTTTCTGCTAAATCTCTAGCCCTCTATTAAATAATTTCCCTATTACTGGAAAAGAGAGATCTGAGAATTTTGTTTCCATGTTGCTTTTACCACTTTCCCACTGGTATTGAGCAGAATTCATTCTGCTCCTTCTATCTTGGTATGACTTTAGAGTTACCTGTTACCCAGGGATCCCTTATAAGAATCACTTTACCATTGGATTCCAGACTGTATTCCCTAGCCAGATTATTAGTTTAAGTCATACTCAAGAATAGTAGAGTTGCTATGGCATAGCTTTGCTAAACAAACTTACTTGTTAAAATAATGAAGAAAAATATAAATCTGCTTATACTACTTGGAGGAAAATTAGAATCCTTAGGTTGACTTTATTTCAAACATGCATATTGCTAATCAGCTTTCAAATATCAATAGGTTAGTGTTTTGTGTCACTTCTAATTTTTGGTTGGCACAAGGTTTTCCAGAGTCTAACATTGTATAAACCAAAACCAAGTGCCATTCTTCAGATGTGGTTGCCCATCCTGCCTCAGCTTGCTCTCTCTCTCTCTTCCCTCTTTCCCTCCCCCCCTTTTTTTTATTCTACCATGGGTATGGTTTGATATGTTAGCAATAATTGAGCAATCTTAAAAACACAATACATGAACTCTAAAGAAAATATTAAATTTGAGGAAGTAACACATTTGCTTAGTGAAGATGATGAAAATTAAGAAAAACATAAAATGTTTTTGCTTCCCATTGTTATGAAAGTTAGCATGTGGTTCACAATTCTAATAATTTGTATAAGAACACTCAACCTGCTTTTGCTTATAGGCATGGTCATACATTAAATGGCCATATGGGTCTTCCTGTAGTCAAAGAATAATTCAGAATTTAATATCAATTCAGTTACCAACATGTTATAAAATAAATCAGACACCAATAAAAATACAACACTAGACTCATGAGTGGTCAGGAGGTATTACTGGGCTCCTAATATATGCTAGATACTCACCTAGATTCCTTTTTTTCCTAATATCCCATTTAAATCTCATACAACCTTTGAGATATATATGTTGTTCCTATTTCAAAGATGAGAAATTGAAGCTCAGAAAATCAAAATAAATCAATGCCCAAGAATTGCCTCCTTGCCACCATTCTGGTCGGCCACCTCCAATTTTTCTCCTGGCTTAAAAACTTGTAGTGAATTCTCCTGACCTTTAGAACAAAGGCTAAACATATTACCAAGTTTTTCAAGGTCCTTCATGATTTGCCCCCAGTTATCTTCTCAGGTAGCAAAACTTAACCACTCCTCACCTCAAACTCCATTCTCAGTCATTCTGGTCTTCTTTCAGTCCTTGAATAGGCCATGTTTTCTTTTGCTCCAGGGATTATGCTCATGCTATTCTGTGCCTAGAATATCCTTGAATACATCTTCCCTGCCCACCCCCATAACCTGGATAACTCTCACTGGTCCTTCAAATCTGAATTTAGGTATCACTTCTTCCAGGAAGATTTCTCTGACCCCTGAGCACCTATTAGGTGAGCCCCTGTTAGATCCTCTGCCTCATCATAGTGTTGCACACACTGTCCTGTAATTGCTTGTTTACTTGTCTTGATAGTAAATTCTGGGAAAGCAGAAACTGAGATTCTTAGATTTTTATGGTATATCCCAGTTTCTTGTATAGAGTAGAGAATAAATCTTCATCAAAGGACTAGATGATTAAGAGAATGACATGTGTACTTGGAAAAATTTGTTTTCATGACAATGTAGCTACAATTCTGTGGCAGGTGTTTCTGAAAACACATTATTTAGGATGGCATTGTGGTAGTATGTTAGGGAATGTTTAAAGCTATTGGCATGGTGTGGTTTTCTGAGCCATCTATTTTACTTGATAGGTAATGTAAAATATTAATTTTTAATAAAATACAAATATGTTATACAGACTAATACAAAATGCGTATGAACCTTTATGATAAAATATATGACTTCCAGAAATTTCCCACTTTGAATTAGGTCCCCAGATATTGAGTGACAGTCACTGTTCTCTGTGATAGTCAAACCTTATTTAGAATGTTGCAGTTATTTGGGGGCAGGATTTAAGATGGGCAATGCCAAACTTCTGAACCACCAAAGGAAACTGTGTACTTTGAGGAATATTGGAAGGTAACAGTTCTGTTTAATCTAGAGAAGACTAGTGTGAAGCTGCCTTCACCTGGTTTAGGGGCTGTCACCTAGAAGAGGGAGCAGATGAATTCTTAGAAATGTATCTTTAGAAGAAAAAAAAAAAAAGAAAAGAAAACAGGGCCATTGTGCAGAAGAGCCCAGATTCAGCTCAATTTGGGAAAGAAGCTCTAGGTTACCTATTCTTTCTTCTGGTGTAAAGATTATACAACTCTCCAACTAAAAAACTGAATAAGCAGGGTTTGTTTCTATCTGGTTAGGTTTGCCACTGGTACAAACTGTTCAAAGCTCTTTTTCTTATTTTTAAAATAGAAGTATATTAGTTGTTTTAGATTTGCACTAGTCCATACTTGTGCAAAAATATTTAGATTTTAGACAGTACACTGCTGTGAAAAGCAAAATTTCCCAGACCCAACTCCATGTAAAGATTTTTGAATGTTTTATACAAATATCTTAATAGGATCATACTATTAGTTATTTCCTCTCTCTCTCTCTCTCTCTCTCTCTCTCTCTCTCTCTCTCTCTCTCTCTCTCTCTGTGTGTGTGTGTGTGTGTGTGTGTGTGTGTGTGTGTGTGTTGGATATCTTCCATGAAAGTACAAAAAGTAAAATAGATTTTGTTTATTCTTTTAAACTGTTGAATTGTATTCCACTATCTGAATATAGTTAATTAATTTAACTAGGTCTCTATCAATAAAGACCTGATTTGAAGCATTATTGTAACTGCAGACATTTAATAATTAGTTTAGTTCATTTTATGAAAAGATTTCCCGTGAAATAGATTAGTCCTCCATTCTAAAGTACTGGCACCCCAGTGAACACTTAACAGTGTGTTAGAGAGTATTCAAAGCCATAAGTCTAGTGTGTCTTCCTGGACCATCCATTTTACTTAATGACAAATAGTTTAGAATATTAAGATTTTTTTTATTATTATTGTGTTATACATAGGAATACAAACTGTATGCCGAACTTTATGTCAAAACAAAGACTTTTCCCATTTTGAGTTAGTGCCCTAGAGTCTCAAAGATAAGTTGATTCTCTTTTGCTATTAGGGCTGTTTCAATGGAAAATATTTGTGAAGTAGTTGTTTAAGATCTTTGGAATCTGTTGAATGCCTGAGAGAATTCCAGATGAACTGTGGACTAATTATAATGGCTGAACTAGGTTCTTAAAATAGAAATCAGCCCGAGCTCACAAGATGGGTTCCTCAAAGTCAATGTGAGGATACAAGAGAAAGGAGAGGGCAGGAGAGCAGAAGGAGCTTTTTTCAGTTAGCCTAATAACTGGACCAAGGCCAGGTGTAAAAATTGGTTTGTGTGACAACTCAGAACAGAGTAATTTTCTATGCTCACAATGGGAAACATAAGGTTATCTTTACTGTGGGCTTTTGTGGTTCTTTTTAAAGGAAGTCTCATTTTTGTGAGGCTAATAGACTTTTCAAATAGTGAATTCTTAACTAGAAAGTCAAAGTTCAATCATAGCCTATTCATCTATCTTATTTTATTGGAATAGAAAACTCAGAAGCTGTAATGAAAGAACATTTGAAAAGACAGGTAAACTCTTGTTAATAATTCTAGCAGGTGAGAGGACTTACCCTAACCTTATTTCTCTTGCTTTTAGACCAGGAGATTCAATGTGGTAGGGTTTCTTCTTTCCTTAAGCACCTTCAATTCTGCATATGTCAAAATTAGTTGTTTATTACACATAGATTTTTTTTTTCTCTCCACAATAGTCCTGCAAGACAGAGGTGAATTATGTTTAAAAACTAATCGTTTTGCCTGTCAGGCACTTTACATAAAACAGCCTTTGAATTCTGAAGGATTTTAAAGCTGAGCTCTAAAATCCTACAATACACATCTAATATTATCTTCAAACTGAGAGCAAAAGAACTGATCAACTAACCATCAGCTCTTACTATTTGAAAATATTTCTTAGTGTTTAACAGTATTTAACTTGTGTGCATTTTTTTTCAACCATGTTCATTTAAAAATCATCACTCTAGACCAGGTAAATTGATTCAATAGAGATGAACACACCATCCATCATAGTTTGTGGACCTACATAGCTGAATGCAATAATATTCAGTGTAATTATGCTGTCTAATCCTTACTTGAGATATGTGTCATACATTATCATATGCTAATTGTGCATAATTAATGTTAACTATTCATGGATGCAAGATCGATTTAATGAGTTGTAAAGTAAAACTTACATGCAAAAGAAAGAAAAAATCCTCCCCATACAAACATAAGAACAGACCTTTTATTCTCTAAGGCATGTTAAAAAGATTACAAATGAATTGACCGTTTTGATATTAGAATATATACAGTAAATAACACGTGTAAAAATGCAGTTGTTTAAAGTCCCCTGGGGGAAGCAGCAGTAATTCTTCCTCATGTGAGAAGCATGGAATGAGTGCCATCAAAAGAGTCTCAATCGATATATTATCTTCAGAATGAACAAGGGAGCTCTAGATGAGGACTGTGGGTGGATATTATAGATGAGGGATTCTCTTGTCATAACCACTTGGAAACCTGGCAGGATGTGCATCCAATTCATAAAATAAATAGTCAACTTATTATTCAGGTTTAGATCAAATTTTGGTGAGCATGGCAAAATTTGTCACTGAGGAAATGTACTGTGCACTCAAAGAAAAAGGCTCGTTTTGTTTAAAAGGCAGCTCACCAGAACTGAATAGAAAACAGGGAGTTAAGTGCCTCATCCCGCAACTTTCATTAACCCTCAGACTAACAGGAAGGCTGTATACATTATCATGGCTGCATCTCTTTTCTCCTTGGAGGTACTGAAGCGAAGCCAGGATAAGTATCTTGCTTAATGTGAATGCACAGTTCAGGGCAGAATCTGCTAAGAGAACCCTAAACTTCTAGCTCTGTGTTAGTCCAATGTGTTTCCCAGTTCTCTTTTCCCAGGCATCCAATTTCAGATAATCTGTGCACTCCTTCACATTTTTATCTATTAGCTCAACCATATGTTGCTGGTTTTCTTTTCTTCTTCTTTTTCTTTTCATTTTTTTTTTTAAGAATCTTGTATGATTCTTTGCTCCCTGCTCAAATTGTCATTAGTATGCTTTATCTGATCATTCTGGCTCCTGATCTTCCAGAATATGATTGTTCTTTCCCACCCTCTTTGAAACTAGGTGTGGTCACGTGAATTGCTTTTGTCTAGCATTGTGAATGGAAGTGACAAAGGGCAGATTCTTTGAGAAGCAGCGTCTGATATGTGACACTGCTGATGATCATTAGAAACACATCAAAATAAGCCTCCCATCAGCCAGGATGTCCACATGATTACAAGGAGCAGAGCCCTCCTACCTACCTTTAGTGAACATGTGATATGAGCAGGAAATAAACTTGGTGTCAGATCACTGAAATTTGGGGGTTGCTTGTCACTGCAGTATAATCTAGCATATCCTGAATGATGTATATGTACAAAATATAATCTAAGCTTTTTCCATTTGACATTGAAGACACTCCACCATCTGGCCTCAACCTATCTTTTATACATCTATTTCTTGAAAGCTATGGTATGCCAACAACTCCGATAGTTCCTAGGTTTAGAAAGCTAAAAGGCCCATGTAGGCCCTTAGCAGAAAGACATACATGCAATGGAATTATTATAATAATTGTAATGGAATATTACAACCTGATAGTTGCTATTGTTAAGCTAACATTGAGATCTAGTGAGAACAAGAGAGAGATCACTTTTTTCTTCTCTGGGATGACGTTGAGAGTAGTGCAGAACATTTTATGCAAGTAGTGGTCAGCATATAAAAAGTCGCAAAAGAGATAGAAAATGAAGCTTGTTCACAAAACTGTGCATAGTTCGGTATGGCTGCTGAATCTTCCACCAGGACATGTTTACATTGGCACATGCCCATGCCTTTGTCCATGCTAGTTCCCTTGCCTGATTCCTCCAAACTGTTGTAAATGACATGGGGAGGGCAAGTCATAAATGTCAAGGGACTCAGAAGTTTTATTTTTATACTGGCCCAACATTCATAGGCCCTTAAGCTTAGACATTTATCTTACCTCCAAAAAAGTCGATACATACAATAACAGGGATAACTGATGGGATTCAAAGATGGTGTTCATGATACCTCTTTAAACCAGACCACTCCTATAGAAGACTAGGCACACTCATAACAATTTTGTTTTTTGCTTCTTTTTTTTTTTTGCTAACAATTATCCTACAACTACAATTTTATTGTGTTGAATTTTTATGCAAAAAAGCATTCACAGTAAACATTAAAATCCTTAATTTTTGAAACCCTTCTTTGAAATTTATTTTCTTTCTTTTTCTTTTGTTTTATATATTAGCATCCTTTAAGAAAAATAGTAAAAGTCATGGCTTCTCTGACCATGAAAACCTTTGGATAGCATCCCTTACTTCTTAACATGTGAAAATTTTCAACATCCTGGAAAAGACACAAATGCATAAGCTTGGTGGTCACCTCCTCTGTGAAGCCTTCTTTGACATGTATTACTATTCCTCTGATTTCTCGGCATTTTGTTTGTAACTCAGCTTTTTATGACATTCAATGTGTCCTTATAGATGAATAGTAAATTATTTACATTTTTATAGCTCCAGCCAGGTTCCTCTAAGTGATTGACAGTATCTTGCTTAGGCCTGCATCCTTCACAGGATAGGCAAACAATACATGATGAATTGAATTGAGGATGCAGGTAAAACACCCACTGTTTATCCAATACACCATAGCTACAAAGATGGAGTGAAACTGGTAAGAAAAAAATTTTTCCCAGGAAATGGACCACATTCTCATTGTAGCCTGGTATAAATTTTGTATAAATACCATGCATAGATGGCAACTTCCAAAAAGAACAAACAGTGAGATCAAACCCTATAATGGTATCTGCTACCATATGAATTTATAGGTTCAAAATCCTTTATCTAAAACTTTTGGACCAGATATGTTCCAGAATTTAAAATAGTGTTTAGGAAGGTAATATGCTACATGAACTTATAAAACATCTCCAACACGGCATGGAACAGCATTCCATAATCAACACAGTAACATTTCTGTAGGGAAACATGTGAATACCCACAAAAAGTGAAAGAAATAGATGATAGATATAAATAGACTCACATTGGTTTGGGTCAGGTTTTGATGCCAAATAAGTTCAACAAAGCTTGAGATTTTGGAGTTTAAGAATTATAGATGAGAGATTATTAGACCTGTTACTACTAATAGCTGTTTATACAATACACAAAAACTCCTGACTATTGGGGGAAATAATCTTTATCCAATCCATCTTTTTCAAAATTGAGTTTTAAATATTTATTGCCAAAATAATTTGCAATTTTTAAAAAGTAACAAGAGATGAAATTTAAGATGAACCATTTTTTTATCAGACGGTTAAAGATTTCTTTAAATTAAAAGTTTAAACACTCTTTTAAAAGAGTGTTATGAATGGGGAAGCTGGGATGCCTCAGCAGGTTAAGCGCTCCCTTTGCAGCTTTGAGAATCGAATCCGGTCCCCAGCCCGTGCCAACCCATATGCTACACTGAGGTGAGCTTCCCATGCGGGAGGCCCCTAGTTCAGTTCTTGCCCCCTCAATCGGCCCCTGACTCAAGGGGTTGTGCCTCCCATGCAAGTGGCCCCCAGCCCAGTTCCCACCTACACAGCCCCTGCCCACCTGTGTGGAACAAAACCATGTTGAAAACTGATGACATACAACTATGGACCCTGCTCTGGGCCCTCGCCCTTCTCTCTGTCTCTATCAAAAACAATAAAATAAATCTTAAAAAAAGAGTCTTATGAACAAAAATTTTGATATACAATATAGACTAGATCTGAATAAATTTGTCTTATGTGGAGTGTTACACTCCTTTTTCAGACAAGTAAGATTTATTCACTGAAAGATACTGGTTTAAAGGTTTGGATCCCACAAAAGCAGGTCCTTGGAATAATATAAAATGTTTTCTTGGGGTGCTAGACATAGTCTCACAAAGACTGTTCAGGGTTTCCCTGGGTCATTGGAGAAGTGTTGTGTGACAGTGCATCTGGTTGAGATGTCACACATGTGCACATGTGCGCGCGTGCACACACACAAACAAACATTTGTTAAGTACTTTGCCATAAACATAAAGTGAGCAAGGAAAAATAAACCTCAGGACTACAAATGACATACTCTCTACGAACCTATTTCAAAGAAACACCATCCTGACCATATTCTTTCTTCAGTTTATCTCAACTGTTAACAACCAGTACTGGCTTCATAGTGTTTCTGTAGGCAAAGGGCATGAGTCATGCCAAGAAGAATGCCTAAAAGGCTTTGCACAATTTTAAAAATCATCTTATATACCTTTATATTCCTCTTAGGCTAGATTCTGTTAGGTCATAGGCTTGGGAACTTAAGCTAATTAGTAGGACTCCTTTATAAAATGTCTAATCTGTGAAATGTGGCTTTTCAGAGTTCTCAGGGGAGTGAATATGGTGGCCTGAGTTTTGAAGTGAATGTAGCAATTGCAATAAATCACATCACTTCAGAGGGAAGATCGGTGAACACTTTGGCAGGCAATACTTTTGAATATTAATTTAAAAATATATATATATAAGATGTATACATCTGTACTTCATAACCATAGCCAAAATAATAACATTTCAGTCTACAAATTCTAAGTACCTTGAAGGTAAAGAATCCAGATTTTTGCAGAGGCTCAATAAACATTTGCTGTTGGACTTAATTTCAAATAGCCTTTACACTTGAAACTCAATCACGTGTTTGTTTGTTTTTTAATGTAGGTGGCAAAATTTAAATTTTTTTGTTAAATTTATTGGGATGACACTGGTTGATAACAATTTCATTGTTTCCAGGTATACAACTCTACATTACATTGTCTATACATCGCGTTATGTGCTCACCACCCAGAATCAGCTCTCTTTCCATCACCATATATTTGATGCCCCCTCCCTACTCCCTTCCACCCATCTCTCCCACCCACCTTCCCCTTACCCTCAGGTAACCACTAAACTATTGACTGTGTCCATGAGTTTTTATTTCTTTACTTTCAGTTTTATATTCTACCTTTAAGTGAAGTCCTATGTTTCTTGATTTTTTTCAGTCTGACTTATTTCACTTCCTATGATGGCTTCAAGGTCCATCCCTGTTGTCACAAATGACTGTATTTTATCTTTTCTTATCGCTGAGTAGTATTCCATTGTATAAATGTACCACAACTTCTTTATCCAGTCATCTATCAGAGATCACTTTGGTTGTTTCCATAACTTGGCCACAGTGAATACTCACATGTTTTTAGGATGAGGGTCAGTCTAATGTAAGTCCTAAAAGCAAGGAATGTGGGATGGATTTGGATGATTGTAGGAAGCAAGGCTCTTGTAGAAAGTGCCTTTTCCGCTAATTTGGGAACTGTCAGGAGCAGAGTCAAGCTAATGTTCCAGCAGGCATGAGCACAAGGGAAGACTTGAGTGAACCAGGCTACATCCCCATTTGCTGTGGGTCATCAGAGGCCCAGGGAGCCCAGCATCAGGGTTTGTGTGCACTGCCTCCTGCAGAAGACCAGAGCTCCGGGAAGGTAACTCGCCAGCGGCGCTGCTGGGGGACTGCATGAGGCTCTTGTTTTCAAAGGGCTAAAGCACAGGTCTGGTCCTACAGCTGAATTTTTGGAGTAATTCTTTGAGCTGAGAACTAGCAGGGTACACCAGGCCTTTGTCTATCCTAACTTTTGGTATGAGTTTCCAAGTTCAAGCAAGGTGAAAGGAAAGGAAAATAGGGAGCGGTTAGAGAACTGGTCTGGCTGTTTGAATAGGCTCCAGCCCCATGTCTGAAGCGATTGTGAGCTTGAGCCTTTCACACTTGCTTTTGAATTTATCCTTCAGGTGCAGATGCAGGGTTAGCCAGGTAAGGAGATCAGGACTCTCCCAGGGGGCCTCCTCCCTCCGGGTGGCTTGCTCTAGCCCCAGAAAGCCCTGAACCCTGGGTGGTAACGGTCTGCCAGTGGTTACAGTTGTTAATCTTATAATTGAAATTTAAAAGGGGCTTGCAGCTGTCAGGAACGGATTTAACAGGGTGTCTCTGTTCCAATATTGCATGTGGCTGCGACTTTGTAATTGTGCGGTGTGTTTACAGGCATCACAAAGAAGGGGAAAGGAAGGAAGCAAATAAAGAAACCCCTTGGAACTGTTTGTAAGGCTTGGGCCCCCCAGGGCAGGAGGATATGCTGGCCATGGGTCTAAAATAATCTTACTGAACCAGCAAGGTCAGTGGCGTGGGAGATTGGGCTAAACCGCATTGTAGTTTGTCTGATATTTACCTGATAAGTCAGGTTTTGAGGACAGCATTTTAATGTCCCTTAGTACTATTGCACATAAGGCTTTCCCCTATCATATCTTCACTGGAGATTCTAACTTTCATTTAAAATCTGCCCTCTGCTGCTGAATATTTTGTTTTTCCTATGGTTTCTACAACATTGGATAGTAATGATGTCCTTGCTGCCTTGTACTTGTATTTTAAGGCAACTCCTTGCTCTTTTACTTTTAACCTTTTTCTGTCACTTTGTCTGAAGGTATAGTTAAATTGAAGAGGGGGAGCTTGGCTTGTCCGCACAATCATAACTAGTAAGTTTGAGCCCACTGATCACACTTTGTTTCATGCTTTCTGGATTTTATTCATTCCTACTGTTGTAATGGTCTTTCTTTCGCTATCTTCACACAGCGGTTTTCTCTTTTTGTCTTAACACTACCATTTTAATGGTATAATTTTAACCTTGATAGCCAGAGACTTAGCAAAATAATCAAGTGGATGACTAATTTATACAAAGGAGCCAAGAATATACAATAAAGGAAAGTCTCTTCAGTAAATGGTGCTGAGGAAACTAGACAGCCACACGCAAGAGAATGAAACTAGACCACTTTCTTCAACCATACACAAAAATTAACTTCAAAATGGATTGAATACTTCAATGTAAGACCTGAAACCATAAAATACCTAGAAGACATAAGAGTTTAGTTCCTTGTCACTGATCCTAGTAATGTTTTTGTGGCTTTGACTCAAACAGGGAAACAAAAGCAAAATAAACAAATGAAACTGTGTACATCAAACTAAAAGCTTCTACACAGCAAAGGAAACCGTCAACAAAGCAAAAAAGGCAACTTACAGAATGGGAAAAGATATTTGCAAATCATACATCTGATAAGGGATTAATATCCAGAATATATTAGAAATTCATATAACTCAATAACAAAAAACAAACAACCCAATTAAAAAATTGGCAGAGGATTTGAATAGACGTTTTTCAAAGAAGACATCAGATGGCCAACAGGCACACAAAAAGATGTTCAACAGCACTGATTATTAGGGAAATGCAAATTAAAACCACAATAAGATAATATCTCAAACCTGTTAGAATGGTTATCATCAAAAAAGACAAGACACAACAAGTTCTGGAGAAAATCACAGAAAAGGAAACCCTCTTACATTGTTGGAGGGAATGTAAATTAGTATAGCCACTATGGAAAACAGTATGGAAGTTCCTAAATAAATTAAGAATAGAGAAACCAGATGATCCAACAATCCCTCTTCTGGGTATTTATTCAAAGAATACAAAAGTGCTAATTCAAAAAGATATATGCATACCTATGTTTATTGCAGCATTATTTGCAGTAGTTAAAATATGGAAACAAGCTGTGTCCATTAACAAATGAATGGATAAAAAAGATGTAGTACAACATACAGTGAAATATTACTCAGCCATAAAAAGATAAAATATTGCCATGTGCGACAACAGGGACAGTTCTTGAGGTTATTATACTAAGTGAATAAGTTAGATGTGAAAAGACAAGCACAATGAGTCTGATTTCACTCATGTATGAAATATTAAAAACAAAAACAATGAACAAACAAAATTAAACTTAAAGACAGGCAACAGATCAGTAGTATCCAGAGGAATGGAGGTGGAGGTAGGGCAAAACGGGTAAAGGGGTAATTTCATGGTGATGGATGGAAACTAGACTTTTAGTGGTGAGCACCATGTACTATTATACAGATGTCGAATTATGTTGGGCACCTGAAACTTGCATGTTATAAACCAATGTTAGCACAATAATTTTTTTAATCTAAGTATGGATTGTGAACTCCTACTCCTTGTGAGCATTATTTCAGACATAAGTGAATTTGTTTGGGCCTCAGTCACCATCTTTATTTACTCCTACTCTTTTGTGGCCCAAGTTGGTCCATTCTTTCATTTTTAAACTGTAATGTTTAGGGGTGGGGGTGGGGGTGATAGGAGAGCTTCCAGTCAGAAAGAAGAGTCAGAGCCTGGGCACTGCTTCCAGCTTGTATGTCTTTGGACAAAACAGGTAATATCTCTTTCATCATCATGTTCTCCTCATCTGTGAAGAAACTAACAGTGTTTCTTTTAAGGCACCTGTAAGGACTAAATGAAATGACATGCGTAGAAACCAAGTGCAGAATCTCATGTCTAATCACTGTCTTGTTATTATTATCACTGGAATATGAATGCAGAAAGCCAACCCTTGCTATGTACCCTCTGTCTTTCCAAGTACATTTTGGTTTTGCTTGTCAAGCAAAAAGGACTTAACATTTTAAGGCTAACTGCTAAGCCATGGATGTCACACAAACACTTCTTTATGAATTGTGGAAGTGTGTCTTTTGGCTAGGTGTTTTCCTAAGATGGGAAGAGATAGGAAAAGTTCATTGACTGCTCTAGTTAACAAATCCAGTCCTCACTGAAATCTCTGCTTATTGTGAAACAGCTGTGCTTGCCCCCAAAATCGGGTTCCATGGGGCCAGGATTCCTCTGGATTGTTACTTTGACAAAGGTCTTCTGGCCTGGGGTTGCTCCCTCTAGAGAGAAGTATGTGTTCCACCAACAGAGAAGCCTGAATGAGGAAGGCTCAGGGTGCCAATTCTACCTCTAAATATAGTGCAGTCTTTCTGGTAATGACTTCCTTCAGGGCCTGTTTCCTCTTGACCAAGGAGACACATTATTCTACACCCTTTAATAAATAATTATAATTGGGGTGTGTTTTTTTTCAATCTCATGAGAGAGCCTTGATTAAAGCCTGAGCATTGTGCTGAAGACCCTACAACAGACCTAAATTCATTTCAACTTAAACACTGTTTGCTGTGTGCCTACTATGTATCAGAAACTGGGGGAGGCTACACAGATGGGGATGTATGAAATGGACCTGCTAATCACTAGCTATAACAGGAAGTGTGATGAGAGCACAGAGGCAGTGCAAAGATAAGCAGATGTAGACACAGACACCGCTAAGCACTTGCCATCTAAAATTAACAGCATGGATGAGGACACTAAACAGAGGACACAGACACAGCAACAGGACTGTCAGTGCAGCGTAAGTGAATGTGCTCCTGCAGACCAGCAGCTATGATGAGAAGGAACACTTACATGGCGCTTCAGTTATGCCAGGCCCTGCTCTAAGGACTTCGCGTGCATTAACTCTTTGTAGCTTCCTAGCAACCTTGTAAAGTACATGATATAATTTTCAATTTCAAAGATGAGTAAGCTAAGGCCCTTTCCCACCCAGAAAGGCACACCTAGGACTAGCAGGGCTAGATTTATGAACACAGGAGGTCTGGCTCTAGAGCTCACATTTTATTTTTGGAAACCAAATTATATCCGGCTCCAACCTCACCAGGGTGGTGGATAGAGTATTCAGTTTCAGTCATCATAGAGGGCCATTTCTCATCTTCGGGTCTAACAAGAGATGGTGGAACTCTCACATTTCTGAAAATATAGGGAAAGGACAGTTTCCAACCTACTATGATGGCATTTGGGAAGAGGTGTTTTTTGGCAAGCTGGATCCAGCACACCACTCACTACCTTAGGGTTTATTCCCCCAAACCTCTGTCTCCTCCCACCAGTCCCAGCTCCCACAATACCTTCTAAGTGAGAGAGAGCGCTGTGTTCATCCACTAGCAGACTACCCTCCCCATATGCACAGCTTCCTTCCAGTTTCAGGAAATCATTTTCTTCATAAGGATCTCCTATCCCTTCTGCCTGTCCTCCCTTCAAGCCGCCCCTTTGCAGACTATCCATGGTCTAGGCTTTTGGAAACAAATGCCTCTTAACTCTTAGGAGGGATGAGAGGCCAACACTGTTCTTTCTTAACATCCCTGTCTGGTAGGTAAGCAGAATTAACTTCTCATTCAGGTTCAATTACTTCCCCAGTATTCTTGGATGTGAAGAGAATTTCACCTTTGTGCTTGCAATGCTCCTGTGAAGCCACTCTCTTTAAATATGAAAACCACATTTGGGCTAAATTTCAAATTAAGGATTTCCTGGTGGTTCTCATACTGCAAGCCATTTATTGAGCAGCTGTGGGGAGGGAGGTGTGGTGAAGACCGCTAGGAAGCCCTCAGCCACGGAGGTGAGTGCCTGACCCTGTGATGTCGCCTTGTCTATATAATTTGCTGCACGCTACATCCTACATAATATGCCAACCTTTTTCCACCCGCTCAAAAAAAGGTGATGCTAATTAGATCAGGCAAATAGCTGCTGTTGTTGATTCATTTGAAAATGACTATTCCAAGGCAGTGTGTTATTACCCAGCAAGTCACAGCTTTGCCTATTAATGCTCTGAGGTGGCTGCCAGACTTCAAAGTCGGAGGTGAAATTTGAGGCGAACAGTGCCTGCTGCGTCACCACCAGTCTTCATCTGAGGACGAGGAACAATCTACAGACATGTAGGGATTTATCCCTCTGGTCAGTGTGGATGCCACTAGCAATTCCGTGCCAACAAATATGAGTTGGGACCGTTATCATAGGCAAAACATAGCATAATTGGGCTACACCAAAAACAATATGAAATTAAAGTTTATTGTTAAGGCTCTTACGTTCCAGTGAAAGAGCTGTGGCAGAGCTGAGTAATAATGCAGAATGTTGCAAGAGCTATCATTAAGTGAAATCTTTAAGTAAAATGCATTTGATAAAGTGGCAAGTTTTCCACATCTTGGTTATTTATTTAGTACATTAGCAATATAAACAATGTGCTATGGATATCTAAGGCTGTAAAGCTACATTTTGCAGAGGGTCTACGTAGGAATCAAGACTGGAAAAAGCTTCATGACAACGGTAGCATTTAAGCTGCTTTCAGAAGTATGTATCAGGTGTTGAAAAATCAGGAAAGTATAAGCAAGAACGTAGCCAAGAGCAGGGAAGCTGTGTTAGGTAGTCCAGCTTGGAAGTGGGAGGCAAGAAAAAGTAATAATCCATGTATTTGGAAATGTAATCAGATTATATAGGGTTTTAAATCTGAACATAATGAGTTTGGATCTTCTTTCTA
>PVKE010011075.1:21321-41159 GCA_004027555.1 Craseonycteris thonglongyai
GACCGGGCGTATAAGACGACCCCCTAATTTTACAGTTAAAACATAGGTTTAGGCCTATATTCGCTGTATAAGACTACAGCCTCGGAAGTGGGGGGTAGTCTTATACAGCGAATATAGGCCTAAACCTATGTTTTAACTGTAAAATTAGGGGGTCGTCTTATACGCCCGGTCGTCTTATACGCCGGAAAATACGGTACACCTCTGCGAACAGGCATAATGTGGCTTCGGAACCCCTTGCATTGCGATGGAATCTGAATACAGACCAGAAAGGGGCCTTGCAACTCCCCAGTCCTGTGGGCACTTGGAGGGCCCCCCAACATGCCAAGCGCAGCCTCCTGCCAACGCACAGCATGAGCAGCTTGCCACCCCCACCCCTTGGAGAGGGTCCAAGTCTCCTTTCCTTCCTCTCAAGTAATGAGAACATAATTAGCATAAGCTGGAACAGATTCCATACAGCTAAGGAAAGGGCTAAATATACATTCTCTAGAAGCAGCCACAGACATTTGGAGGAGTTTAAACTTCTCTGACAATTTTAAGTCCTCCCCCAGGTAAAGAAGCTCAAGGTTTAAAGGGACAGGAGGTCTATCCAGCTTCCACATGACACATGAATCTCCTGTACAACGCTGGGTCAACTGTTCATTCATGCTCTGCTTAAACCCTCCAGTGATGGGGGTCTCATTACCCCCTGTAATGGCCCAAGAGAGGACACCAAGCAGGAAAGGCAGTCTGATAAGCTAAAAAGCCCTGATTATCACCATTCCTACTTTTCTAGTAGCCCAAATTTAGCCCAAATGTCTGTTTAACCCAGTTTATTTTTCAAGGCCCAAGTATGTATTGATCTTCACAATCAAAGAAAATTTATTGAAGACAAGATGTATGAAAACCTACATAGAGAACCAAGGGGTTAGAAGCCATCAGTGACAGGTAGAGGTTTTCTATAGTTTGTGGAACCCAGGTCTCAGCTAAAGTCACCCTGTACATGAAAATATAATGGAAATTCTCTCTAGCTTTCTATCCCAGGTCCTATGGGAGTTCAAGGTCTTTCTCCACCCTCAGGCCCCTCAGAGACCTCCACCTTTTGCCTTACTTTGTTATTGAGCTCCTCTCAAACAAGTAACTTGTGAAACTTTGGGGGGGATGAGCTATGCAAAAAAACCCAAAACTTAAATTGACTGTTAGATGGCCTTTAAAATCCTCCAGCACCCTTTCATGGAAATCTTCTCCAAGACCATCTTCCTGAGTGAACTGTAGCCTCTTCCAATGTCTGGCGCTCTCTCCCCCTTCCTATCTCCTCTCTTCACCCATTCCTACCCCCAGATCCCTCTTTTCTAAAATCAAACTGTTTAGCTGTCCATGTTTGCCGTCTTTTTCCAACCACTGTCCTAAAAACTTAACAAATGTGTTTCTTAAATAAAGAGTGCCAAGTGTAAATATATATAATATTTCATTTTTTACCTGCCATACCTTCATGGAGAGTGTTGGGTTCAGACCCTAATGGATTAATTTTCAGTCTTTCATCTCTCACTAGTGATACTGTGTAGAGAGGACATGGGAACACTAACCTTGAATTATGGTAACAGCAAAACAGGGCCAAATCCCTCCTAAGCAAGACTGCAAGGAGAACTTCTTGACTGACATCCCCAGAGTGCTCTCTTTTGACACAGAGAAAAAGAGACAGAGAGAAGGCAGAGGGCCCAGCGAAGTCTCCATATTTGCATGGCATTCGTTTTCCATATAGTTTCACTCCTCAGGTAGTCACAGGGCTGTGCAAGGCTGGAACCAACCGGGGCCTCCCACAGGGAGGCATGCCCCACTGGGGGCCTCCCACATGGGAAGCACACCCCAGTTCAGCATATGGGTCCACACGGGCCAGGACCAGGATTCGATCCTTGGACCCCAGGGCTGCAAAATGAGCACTTAACCACTGAGCCATCCTGGCTTCCCCAGAACAGTCCCTTTGTGGGTGGGCTCTGTGCCCCCTCCACTGCAGCAGGTTCATCCTATTTCAAGTGCATCTGCAGTGTGGACCTAGGAATGGTCAGGGTGGTAATCCTCACTGCACAGAGGGGAGCTGGTGTCTGGGGGGACAGGAGATAAGCAAGAATGTAATATTCCAGTTCCCAAAGGCCACACACATGTGCCCCGCACAGCAGGTGAGTCAACCATAACCAGAGCACCTCGAAGTGGACAGGGGGACCGCGGCAACCCTACTCAGGACTTGTTATAAAAGTGTACCAGGCAAGGCTGGCAAAAACAATTGGCAAACAGAGAATCAAAACAAAAACTGCCTCTAGGTTAGGCATGGCGGAAATCGGCACCCTCTTATTTGTGGCTTCGGTTTGTGTTGTACTCAGGTGTTTGTGTTCTTCCAGGGAAACAATAGGCTCATTAGAGCACCAGTGAAGAAGCTATTTAATAGGTTCGTAAGTCACCGGATTCTTACAAGACAACAAACAGCCATGCAGGGCTGCAGATGAGTGAGACTCACTGATGAAGCTTTAAATTGATATACTCACTGAAGCGTGCACTATCAATACTGACCTTGTTTGCTGCTTCCCAAGCAGGCAGGTGGAGTTCTCTGGAACCTTTGAGTAGCAAGCCATGCATTTAAGATGATTTCAAAGAACTGCATTTAATGTAACCAAAAAGCTCCATTTAATTGTTTCTGGGTTTCCAAGGATGAAAAACTCCTATTAGAACAGTGGTTTTAAACTTTTATTTTAGTCAACTAGGTCTTTAAAAATCCAGTTCTGGCAGAAGAGTCTCTGTTTGAGTCTTCTAAAGGTATCTTCCTAGAATGAAAACATAGTGGAAAGTTGAGGAGATTGCAGCTGGAGCAAACCCAAAGCACTCTAGTAATAATAGCCAACATGCATCTACTGCTTACTGGTACCAAGCCCCATGACATACACTTAACATGTGTCATTTTACTTAATCCTCACCATGACTTTAGGAGGTACAGCCGAGGAAAGAGGAAATTAAGGCTTAAAGAGGTAAAATGCATTACCCAAGATCCCAGAACTAATTCAGAATTAAGATTCAAACCCAGGACCTAATATCTATTTTGGCTCTACCACTACCCTATCTTGACTCTAATGTGATTCCACAAATAAGAGGGTGCCAAAAAATGTATGCACATTTTAAGAAAAGAAAAAATGTATTAAAATTGTAATAGTATAAACGTAACAAAAGATGAATACGAATCATGTTTGACTTCAGCAATTACAAAAGGTTCTCAAAATGCTTAGCATCCGCATCCAGACACTTCTGATTATGGCAAACTACTGCTTGAGTAATGTTGACCAGTGTCCACTTGTATCACTGCCCATGCCTTTTCCATTTATCATGTGTCTCAAACTTATCACAAATGCATGCAATTGTTAGGCATGTTGGGCGTTCTGTTGCATATTCATGCCTCCTTTGTCATTGTACTTCTACAATGTTCTCGAATTTCAAATACTTCAAAATGATCTTGTGCTTCTCCAATGATAATTGTGCTTCTGCCATTTTTTTTATTGTCCTGCCTGTCACATGGTGATGCTAGCATTCATTTGATTAACACCATGTTTTGAGCTACCATCATACTACACATTAGTACTGTAATTCAATTCAACTTCAAAAAGTATCTCCTAACATATGCATGTTTTGGGCACCCCCAATATATAAGTCCCTGACTTTTTCTTCATTAAGACTAATCATATAGAAAATTAAAATTGATCAGAGTATTATTTCTCTTGTTGCCTATCATGGAATCAGCATTCCAATTGCCCAGGTGCTCAGTTTCATCTGAATTCCCAAAATCAAAATCTTAACCTCTTAAATAGCCTCTCTCCCATATCCACTCCTGCATTGTTGTATGTTGGCTCTCCTTCCCTCCACCCAATCCAGTTTCCACACTGTGGACAGAGTCTAATAATAAAATAGAAAGTTGGTCATGCCCTTCTACTTCTTAACCCATCTATAACTTTCTGTTTTCTGCTTTCCATTAAGTCCAGACTCAGCATAGTGCCCAAAGCCTATCATGGTCCAGCCCCAACCTCTTTTATAGAGTCATTTTTTTGCCTTTCATCCTCATTTGTACACTTCAATGATCACATTACTCTTTATTTCCCAGCTGAGATTCTGAAAACTTAGGTAACTTACATACCAGCATTATCTGGAATTCCTGCTCATAGGTGAGCAGAATTTTGGTAAGATTTCTGGGAGAAGCAGAAATTACAGTCTGGGGAGTACACAAGAGGCCTCAGTAATTACCATTTGTGCATTTTCCTTGTTTCTCAATGAAATTTACATAAAAGTCCAAAGTCAGAAAGTGTCCTGCCTAAGATCACATTTCCACTTCGGGTATCTTAGCTTATTTATACAAAGCTTCTCCCCAACCAGGGATTTTGTTCCATGACTTCTAAATTTAATAAGTGAAAGTATCCATCTGCCTTTTATTCCTCAAAATTTTTAATATCATTGCATTGCAAGCTTGTACCTTGAAGTAACAAAATAACTGCCCCATTTCAAAGGTTTTCACACATTAAAAAATATAATCTTAGAGACTTCTCAGTCCTGTAGTTTCCTAGCTTATTATTCATCCTCTAATTCACCAAACACTTACTGATACTACTACATACCATATAGTCTACATACCAGGCACTGTGAGACAAGATGAGGAGTTTTTTGTTTTTTGTTTTTTTTCTGTCTAGGAGCTCACCATTGGAAGGACAGAGAATGTTCTATAGAAGCACTAAGAGGTAAGTAACTCTAGGAAAGTTTGTTGGGAAAGACATAGAATCTGTGCTGGCCTAAAGACTGAGTGGGAGTTGACCCAGGAGAGACGTGAGAGGAGGAGAGAGCCTGTGCAGAAACAGTGCCCGCTACTCAGAGACTGGCATCTTTCTCTTTTTCTTCAGAGCATCATGAGATTTCATTAATAACAATAGCTAATAGTAGCATAGTGCTGGCAATGTGCAAGGGACTCTTCAAAATGCTTTTGGATATAAAAACTCACATAATCCTCCAAACAATCCCATTGTATAGACAAGGAAACAGTGACGCAAGAAACATTATGAGGGCAGGCTGATAAATTTGCCTCCACTGTAATATTTTTTTGTTACATTAGGCATATCTGGATATAACCAGCTCTATGTAGTCACATGCATCTCCCTTCCATTATTCTTGACCTTGCACACACAGATGCTTACATTTTTCACCCAGTGCACATCAATATGGAAGGGTTTTCAGCCATTTGGTTCAAACAGTGTGCTATTATTGAATTCTTAGCAGTGGAAAAATTTTGTCCAATTGAAATTCACAGGTGAAGGCAAGCTGTTCATAGTGATCAGTGTGTTGGTGTGAGTACAATGAGACACTGGGTAAGGCAGTTCATCTGCTGAAGAGGTGAAGTCTGCAGTGAGGAAATGGTTTCAAAAACAAAACACCAACTTCTTTTAAGGACAGATTTCAAAAACTAATGCAGCATTGCTGGAAGTGTATTGAAGTGTGTGGTGATTTTGTAGAAAAATAATTATGCAGATTTGAATATAAATAATGTAGGTATCTATTTTTTTTTCCATTAAAATATCTTTCCCCATGCATTTTCTATTTAAATGGAGGCAAAATTTATCAGCCCACCTTCGTAAGAAACTTGTCTTAGGTCACATGAGTGGCAAGCCATAGATCTGGGATTGGATCATGGCAGCCTGATTCCTGAATCTATGACTTCAACTACAATGCTCTTCTGCCTCTAATGTGTTTTCTAATATATTTCAGAACACCATGCTGCAACATTTACTTGGGTGGTAGAAGACAATTGTAGTCTCATCTCAGTCAATCTGCGGCTTAGCGTTATAGTGTATAGTATGTAGTGCACATAAAGTATATATCTTAAGTTAGATCATTGAGCTTTTTTTTTTAAGGTTTATTTTATTGTTTGAGAGAAGGTGAGAGAGAGAAAGGGGGAGGGCCCAGAGCAGTCTCCATAGTTGTATATCATTAGTTGTGACATGGTTTCATTCCACACAGGTGGACATGGGGCCGCACAGGGCAGAAACCAAAGCAGGGGCCTCCCATATGGGAGGTGAGAACTTTAACCACTGAGCCATCTTAGCGGTTACCAGTTGTGCTGCAGTTCAGCACATGGGGTTTGCACAGGCCAGGGCCTGAAATCAAATACCGGACCTGTGACGCGAGGCAAGCACTCCACTGCTGAGCTATCCCAGCACCCCTGAGCTTCTTAACCCTTCTCGGCAATAACCAGACAGAATCTCGGGTCTAGATCAGAGGTCCAAATGCTTCTACAAAAGGCCAAGTAGTAGTCAATAAGTTAGGTTTTGTCGTCCATATGGTCTTCGTCACAAGGACTTAAAATCTCTGCTGTTGTAGTACAAAAACACTTCCAAACAACATGTAAATAAGTGGATATGACTATTTTCCAATAAAATGTCATTTAGAGAGACTGGCATTTGAATTTCCTCTAATTTTATGTGTCACAAAGTATTATTCTTCTTTTGAATTGTTTTCAACCATGTAAGAAGCAAAATCCAGTTATAGTTCACAGGCCATACAAACACAGGCAGCGATCTAATTGGCCTGTGGCCATAGTGTGCCAACTCCTGGTTTAGAGTCTAGAGCACAATTTTTCTTTTTTAAGGAAACTGTGTAGGAATCAGTTCAGTTCTGTACAGCCACTGGGTGCTCAGTTCATGTTAACTAATACTCCAGGGTGCCTCATAGGTATATGGCAGAAGGAAACAGTGACCTGGAAAGAGCGTGGATCTAGAGATTAGAAGACCAACCTGCAGTCCCTGATCATTACTTACTAACAGTAACCTTAAGATGGTCATTAATCTCCAACTGGGCTTTGGTTTCCTGCTCATTTATCATTGCCAATGACAGGCCATGGTATCCTCATAGCAGCTACATTTACTGCTGTGGTGCTTACGAGCATTGCACTTTGCAGATGTTAACTTAGTCCGTCTGACAGCCTTATGCGAGATGTACTAATAATATACCCATTTTACAGATAAGGAACAGAGATACTAAGTAATATGCCCGTGGTCACAGCACTGGTAAATGACAGGGACAGAACTTGAACCCATTCTGGCTTTGGAATCTGGCTCTTAACCCATAGGCTTAAACAAATGAGGAAGGTCCCTTCCTCAACAAAGAATTATACTCACAAGTCTCTTCATACCCTTGTCATGGTCAGTGAGGATGTCAGCAATGAATTTGAGAAACATAAGCTCAAAAATAAAATATGTAAATGTTCCTCTTATTCCTACCTGCCATTTATTGAGCATTTAATATATATCAGGTCAGGTATTTTACTCTATGTCTATTTACTCCTTCTAACAACACTATTATGAAGTAAACATTATTATACAAACCCTTCACAAGTAAAAAAATTGAGGCTTACAAAGATTAAATAGTGTGTATAGGTTAAGGTGACCAGATTTTAACATTGGTAAAGTGGGACACCATTGACCGGGGGGGGAGGGGGTTCTTGATTAATAATTTGGTCTATCTCCCACCATTCCCTAGCTTGTCGTGCATTCTTTCCAAAAATCGGGACTTTTTTAGAACGCCGCGGGACGTGGGACAAATTGTTAAAAATCATGACTGTCCCGCCAAAAGTAGGACGTCTGATCACCTTAATATAGGTGTCCAGGATGACAAATAGCAGAGCTGAGACTTGAACACAAGCCACTGTATCTCAGAGTCCAAATGTTTCTTGCCTTCAGTGCAGTGATACTCTTTCAATCATATTTCTATGTGTACTATTTAGTAATGCATTCAGCTTCATTATAGATTAAGTGTGGCTTTGACAGCTGGCCTGATAATCCAGCCTCCATTTAGAATTCAGCTTCCATGGGCAAATGTATTGCAAGTTGGGAACAACTGATTTACAAGCAGATTAAAACAGCCAGTAGGTGAATTGGGGGCTGCAGATGTGTCTTGGCACAGTTGAAATGAGGGTCATGCTTTTCTGTTTGTTTTCTTATGTGCATCTCTGTCCTTCCTGTATGTGAGTGTTAGGTGCTTTTGCCTTTGGGGACAGACTCCTCTCCTTCCACTGACTTTGCCCACAGTGGACAACCAGTGATCTGCTGGTTAACTCCTGATCACTAGATGAAGTAGGTGTAGAATGACAGCTCTCAGCTGTCACCTCAAAATTTGCTTCCAAACTGGAGGAAGCAAAATAATCCATGAATGTGTCTCCAGCCACATGCTGCATTGTTATTAAGATACACTGAATTGAAAGGCTATAGATCAAGATCAGTGTGAATGCTGAAGTGAAGCATAAAGAGACCGGGCAATGGCTTCTGTAATTTTGGAAATGTAACTCCTTGACAGAGACCTCTGTGTAAACCATGCAGATGCTGGGTGTTTTGCCCAGTAGTAACACCAATCCTTATTAAGCTTGTCTTGTTCATTTACATTTACAGCATGTGCTATATTCATTAGTAATGCTTATGAATGAGTGTCCTTAATATTGGATTAGCAAGCATTTCCCTGGAGTATTTTTTGTGTCTAGAGCAGTGGTCCCCAACCTTTTTGGCACCAGGGACCAACTGGTTTCATGGATGACAATTTCTTCATGGACTGGAGGGGGAGAGGACAGGTGGGGAGGGTTGGTTTGGGGATGGTTCAAGAGCCAGATGCAGCTTAATAGTCTCCACTCACTGATAGAGTTTTGATGAGAGTCTACAAGCAATTGATTTATTGTGGTCTCTG
Source organism: Craseonycteris thonglongyai (assembly GCA_004027555.1). Lineage (NCBI taxonomy): Eukaryota > Metazoa > Chordata > Mammalia > Chiroptera > Craseonycteridae > Craseonycteris > Craseonycteris thonglongyai. Next base: position 30,046 of record PVKE010011075.1, read on the forward strand.
CAGTCAAACCTCTCTGCTAATGTGAATCTGTATTTGCAGCCTCTCCCTAGTGCTAGCATCACCGCCTCAGCTCCACCTCACATCATGAGGCATTAGATTCTCATAAGGAGCATGCAACCTAGATCCCTCACATGCACAGTTCCCGATAGGTTTCACACTCCTATGAGAATCTAATGCTGGCATGATCTGACAGGAGGCGGAGCTCAGGTGGTCATGTGAGCAATGGGGAGTAGCTGTAAATACAGATGAAGCTCCCCCACTCACCTTCTGCTGTGTCTCCCAGTTTCTAACCACAGACTCATACCAGTCCTGGGGGGTGGGAACCCCTGGTCTAAAGCGGTGGAGATGGGTAAGAAGGAGTTCAAGGCAGAGATCTGGGACCAGTTTGTATGACCTTGCTCAAGTCTCTTTTTCTCCACTTTTCTATTTCCACTTCTGTAAAAATAATAGCGCTAATACCAGCCCTTTTTCTTACTCCCAAAGATAAATCAGTGTCTGAAAAGTGCTTTGAGCTTTTCGAGATAAAGGCAAGCATTCCTTACCATCATTAATTAACATGTGTTAATAGAAAGAGTAGTACAGAAAACTCAAAGGTGATCCAAAATAGTGATGAACAAACCTGTCATATTGTATCAGTAACTGTCACAGAGTAGGCAGGGGAAATGAACAGCTTCTCTCCCTAATACTGCAGAGTCTTTCTCCCTATAAGCTGATTCATATGAAATTCAATTTAGGGGAAAAAAAACTTGTATGCCAAGTTTCATTCACTTGGAAATTTCTTAGCAAGTAACATACTTTTCTGAAAAGGGGTATAGGACGAAAATCTCACCTTTCTAATTCCATGACTGCCAGGTGCACATGGTCCTATAATAGGGAAGGGAACACACATTTGACCACCATTACAACCAGGGTTTAAATATGAGGGAACATTATTTTTTTTTTAATGCATTGCCTCTCTTCTCCTTCATTGGGCTATTTTGGCTGAAATAATTTGACAGCAAAGCAACCTTTGGTCTTGTCTGAGAGGCTTTGCTGGCTTCTCTCTATGCAGCTGTGTCTGTCCGTGGTGTAAACCTGGCTGTAGGACTCTTGTCGCAAATGAACTGTCAGATCATTACTACAGTTGATGCGGTATAATCTGTCTTGAAATTAGAATCCGTCTGGCCAGGCTAGGCGCTCACTTGCCACAGAGGCTAATTCGCTTCTTGAATATGCATTCATGGAGATGCGCCTCGATTCGGAATCCAGGGGGAGTACACGTTAGGAGCAGATTTTCAGCATTAGCATGGCGTGAGGGAAGGGCCCTTCATTTGGCTGCAGGTGCCGCTCCCTCTTGTTCATTACAATTGCATTTCATCAGCTTTATGATGTCCACACGTCAATTGAGAGTGAGGATTTTTCACACAAAAGAGCCTCAGGGAAAACGACTCCACTAGCTAATCAGCTGATTATCATACCTCCAATGGGCTGCAGCACTCGCTGTCCCCAACCAGTATGGGCGAGAGCAGAGTTGAAGATGAAGACTGCAAGGAAAGAGGGCTTGTCCGATGGTTTAAGGAAATTAAAGCGGAATTTGTCAGTGAGAAGAAAGAAATACAGGGACTGAAGTGGAAGCCTTTGAACTAGGTGGGCGGAGGAGATAAAGCGACTGAAGTATTTCTCTAAAAGGGGGTTGGTAGGAGAGGGTGAAAGGTTAATTAACTATATTATCTGCCCGTTGATGCCAGCTGTGTGAAACTCTGTCCACCCTGCTCCAGATTTCAAATCTGGATTCAAGAACCCAGCTCAGTGTCAAGAAGAGTATCTTCAAGTAATTGAATTAGTTTCCAACAAGTCAACTACACACAACAGCCCCTGGGCACCTCCTTATAGATTTCCCGGGATTGTTTGGGAATTAATTGATTAATAACAAGAAAATGATAAGAGAAGCCAAACACATCCACACAACTCCATAAAGAGTGTTAGCTTGGGGAACTATGTATGAAAGTCATTAATTGCGCTTTTGTCTTCAGAAGTGTATTTTTATATTCTGTAAGGAGAAGAAATTAGGTCTTTTTTTTTTCCATTTATGTATGAAATTTACCAAAGTTTTCTCCCAGCTCCCTAGGGTCTTCCTCAAGTCTATCTAAAATGCAGTTAGAGCAGAGGCTGTCTTTTGCTTCATGGCGTGTCTGCCTTATGCTTTCATCAGAGGAGTCTAACTCACACAGATGCACTATTTAACAATGCCATCCCCTGCTTTCATCAGGAGGGGGAAGGTTGCAGAGCCGAGCCCTGCAGAATAAGGGGGGCAGGTCCCCTGTGATCGGCGAAAGCTGAACATCGGTGCCAGTTTCCATCTGTCATGATAGCCTATCTCGGAACCTTCAATCTGTCAAAAGCTCGCTGCCTGGCTGAAGGCTCCAGGAGATTTGGTGCACTAAACACATTTGACAACAGCATTATCACTGCAAGGAGCCAGCAAAATGCCATCAATGTGTTAATTGTAACTGGCTATGTAAAGTGTCACTTCCCATATCATTTAACACCAGCTTCGCCTCTTTTGCAGTTCCTAATTTTCTACACTTTATAAACATATGGATTGCTGTTGTAACAACAATGTGGTCCTCTTAGCAGAGGTTTAATTTTGTTTGGATACACTGCACCCAGGCTTCTAACCGGGAAACAGCGACATGGAGGGAAGGGGCTGCTTGGGAGAGGAAGTGGGGGTGAGGAAACAGGGAGGCTGTGGGGGGAAGAGGAGGCGGCAGGAGGAATCAAAGTGCTTCTCACACAGGCTGCTGTGATATTTTTTTAGATGCAGAGAATGGCGATACTCTTTTTTTTTTTTCCCAGGGTATGTTCTTTGCTAATGAGTAAATAATTCTGTTTCTCTTGCAGAGGATGAAAAATGTATATCCAGAATTTTTTGCAGGCAGTGAGTTTTCTTCCATCATAACATGAACAGTTTTATAATGATAAACATGAGAGCAGCGCAAAAATAAATGAAAAAAATCTCCCTTGAAGATCCGAATTTTCAGCACCCAAGTACCTAATATTCAATTTCTGGTATAACCAGGGCCAGGTGTTAAATTTCTCTAGTTACTGTCACTAATGCAAATTAGATTCTTTTTCTGCTCATAAAAAATCAAATCCACATTAGAAATTAGCTATAAAATGTAATGACTTAAATGCTATAGTGTTTTACAAATCTCCCTGCATTTGTAAGGTAGATAATGCCGTTCAACTGAGGGAAGATAATAAAATATGGTAGGAAGTTGAGTTATTTAAAGGTCTTTTGTGAGTGCTTACTTAGTGATATATTCTTTTGCTCTTCTCCTTCTCTGTCCCCCTTCATTGTGGGAAATGAGCACATTTGTGATTCCATTTTTTTTTTTTCAGGCCTAGAAGTAATCAAAATTCATGTTATAATGATGCTGGAGAGATCATCTGCATTATTGAAAAAAATACCCCCAGAGAAGTTTACAGTACCTTTGCAACTTTTAATCATTGGTATTGTAACCATCCTGAGGGAAGTTTGGAGAGCTTAATTAGCGTTATAAAACTCTTCATTAACAGTATCACCAAATTTATGTAGGAGGTTGTTTCAGTCTGCACCCACAGCCCTACCCTAGTTCCCTGTATAAAAATATCCAAATGCAAAAGAGAACCTTTCCTTAAAAATGGAGCATTATTTTCAAAAATCCTACAGTATGCAGCAGAACAAAATTGAACTGGGAAGATCATAAAAGCCAGGCATTTATCAAAATTTAAATCTGAGCAGCATTCCATTTGTTCAGCTGTAGAATGCATATTTCACTGCACCTCTGCCAAGTACCCAAATTAGGCCCTTAAATTAAAATCGTAATGAAACTTTAGGCCCCAGATGAATAGGCAGTTCTTACAAAGCAAACAAAGTTATGATTAAGATTTTTAACATTTCTGAACTCAGCTGAAAAACTTAGATTACGGAACAGGTTTACCCATAGTCAAGGAAAGTGGAGGAGAAGCAACAATTTTTGAGCATGTATTAGGTGCCCAGAATAGTTGTTTACATGAATATTTTCATTTCATTGTTTTTCCCTGTGGAAACCCAGACAGTGTAAGTAACTCGCATAAGGCTACACAGCTAGTCCCACTGCTCACCCAAGTTCTTTCTGCCACCCCTGGAGAGAGCTGCAGAGACCACGGACCAAAAGGAGGTGTCCCTGCCAGCCTCAGCTCGGCCAGCCACGCCCTCTGTCCTCTCCTATCACACCACAAGCCATGGCTCTGGGCCCAAGGTGTGGTGGTTCTGTGTAGATTCTTCACTCTGACTGAAAGAGCTTCCAGGCAGGGATATTTCACATTCCTCTTCGACTTCCCAAGCACCGAATAGTGTCGTATCTACTGGTAACACAGACCCCCTCGTGGGCAGGCACTTCGTGTTGGAGCAGAAAGAAATAGGAAAACACATAGCATTTTTCCTAGGGGGACCCCATGTATTTTTTAAAGATACATATCATCCAGCCTCTGTAACATCTTCAGAGATCTTGCCTCTGCCCCATCTCTTGGCAAGTGACGGGTCTTAATGCCTATAATTAGACACTCTACCACTGACCACCAGAAAGCTCTCTTCTTCCAGCTGCCTTCTGTTACAAAGTGGCCTCTTGATCTTTGCATGGATCCATCCAGACTCTCTGCTTCTGGCCACTCTGCCCCACCCACCCCTCATTTTTTTCTGTTCGGTGGCTTTCCCTACAACTTCCTTATTCCTTACTTAAGCTCTTTTAATTATTTATTTTTTTCATATCCCTCATCCACATTTGTTCTCAGAGAAATTTATTCACAAGATATCACAGCTAATAGGACTGACTATGTTTTGCCTTCATAGGTGTTTGGAATTAAAAATCAAGCTTATGCCAAAGGAGTTTGGGGTTGTTTCATTGGGGGTGGGTGAGATCCAACCTTGACCACGGGTACTCAGCCCTGCCTCTTCTTTTATGCTTGGACTTGTATGTAACAACATATTTTAAATTCTTAAAGTAGCCATTCTGGGTTGAATCGTCCCCACCACCACCCACCACAAAAGAAAAGAAAAACAATTATGTCCATTTGGAACTCACGAAATTTGATCTTATTTGACAATCGGGTATTTGTAGATGTAAGCAAGTTAAGATGAGGTCATACGGGATTAGAGTTTGGCCCTGAACCCAATATGACCAATGTGCTTATAAAAAGAGAGGAATTTGGACATAGACATACACACAGAGGAGACAGTCATGTGATGAGAGAAACAGAGCCAGGGAATGGTAAGGGTCGCTCACAACAACCAGAAGCTACTAAGAGGCAAGGGAGCCTCCTTCCCTAAAGCTTTCATAAAGGGCGTGGCCCCGCTGAAAATTTGATTTCCGACTTCTAGCCTCCAGAACTGTGAGGATAAATTTCTGTTGTTTTAAGCCACCCAGTTTGTAGTACTTCGTTATGGAAACCCTGGGAAACAAATGCATATCTTTCTATCAAAAGGCCCAGAGGGCTCCCTACTATTACATCTCGTCCTAATACTACTATTTGTAGGGTATAACTGAATTATCCCAGTAACTCATTCACGCAGCACATATACTCGAGCTTCTACCGTGTTCCATGCACCATGCTTCAGGAAAGGCACTCAGCCCTTAGAACAGGATCGATGGTGGCTAATGTCATAAATCATATATTCCCAGAGGTCTGGCTTTCTTTAAGAATTTCTAGGTTGTAGCTGATTGGCCTTCTTTTTGGATACCCTCCCAGTTGTTATAATAATGGGTTCAAAATATATGTAATTATTTTGGTAGAAACATGAAAGTGAGGATGTGTGCTTTATTTAAAAGAAAGAGCTTGGGCTTTGACAGATCTAAATGCAGTATCTGTTTTACCCCTCACTTATTATGCAACCTCAGTCGTATTAGTTAACCTCTTTATGCCTTGGTATCATTATCTTGAAAATGCAGACAATAATAATACCTATCTTGTGGGGTTCTTGTGAAAATTAAATTATTTATTATGTGTAAACTGCTTAGAACTTTGTTGAATATATACTCAATAATTTTCAACTCTTATTTTTAATTAAACAGTTACAATAAAAGATTTATTAAAATAAGGGTTATTACTATTGCTAATGATAGAAGTACTCTATTATTGCTGAGGCAACACAGCCAATGGATTCAGAGCTGATGTCTAGGCCTGTGACTTAAAATCTTACTAGCTACTGTATGCCTTTGGACAAGTTACTTAACCTCTTGGAACCTCAGTTTCTTTATCTATTTAATAAAGATAAAACATGTTTCATAGGATGGTTGCAAAGATTAAATGAGATAACGTCCTGGCAAATAGCACTCAGTAAACACCTACCCTCTTCTACTCCAACTCTGCAACAACACGCTACATTTTGTGTGGTTCTTGCTTTTTTAAATTACTATGTCAAGATTCAGCACAAAAACATACTAAAAATTCCAGAGCAGCATTTTAGAAAGTAACAAATGTTTACTTTCAATGCATTTTCCTAAAAATGCTAAGAAAGGCTTAAGGGCATTAAACAAAGGCAAGCTTACACATCTAATGTGTGTTTTCTCCACATTAAAATGAAACACTGCATAGTCCCCATATTTGCTTGGCTATAGCCTTCAGAGGCTAGACACTTTGACTAGACTTTTTAAATATAATAAGGATGTTGTGATATAATGCCAGTAGAGTTCTCTCTGTATGTGTACTGGTTATTTTTTGCTACACCAAAACTCTGTAGTGTGAGTCAATAACCGTTTATTCACTCACGATTTCATGGGTCAGCAACAGAGGCTGGATCAACTGGGCTTACTCATGCAACTACAGTCAGATGGCAGGTCACCTGGAGACTGGTTAGTCTAGGATGACCTCACTCACATGTTTGTCAGTCGGCTGTTGGCTAGAGGTAACTGGTCCACAAGTCCTCACAGGCTAGCCCAGCCTCATTCACTGGATGATGGTCATAGGGTTTCCAAGATCAGCCAGAGAGAATATGTCCTAATACCTAAGTCTCTGCCTACATCATATTTGAATTGTCACATTGGCTGAAACAAATCCCATAGCCAAGCTATGTGTTGATGGGGCTAATCCAAGAGCATGGCAAAAGAGACAGACGTAAATAACATGTGGCTATTTTGACAATCTCCCACCATCCGTATTTCCCATCCTTTCTGTTGTCTGAACAAAGCAGAACATTTGTTCTAAATGTGCATTTTAAGGAAACCTCCATTATTTATACATATCAGAAAAAGAGAAACAGGAACTCCAGGAAAATGCAAGAGTCCCCAGCTCAGCAAAGGAACTTCAGAAGAACTCTCAGAAATAAGTACCAGGTCTACTTGACAGTAGATGAAGAAATAGCTCTTTAGAAAAAATTTTGAATGACAAGAATAATCTCCGGTCACCATATATAAGTTTTTATGTGTATCACTCAAATGTCTTTTAAAAACAAAACAAAACAAACAAAAAAAACACATTTATTTGACAAATACCTATCAGATATTGCAGTAGGTGCTGAGGGTACAGATGTAGGTCTCTGTCCTCATGGAGCTTAGAATCCAGTAGGGAAGACAGGCAATAAAAATTCCATATTCATAACTGTGATACTGCTGCAAAGGTGAGGTCCAGGGGGCATGGCACAAGATCCTAGCCCAGTTAGTGGGATGAGTGGAGTCTTATCAGAGCCCTGAAAGATGAATTGAGTCCTCCAGATAAAGAGGAGGGGGAAGGAAATACTAGGCAGAAGCCAGTGTGGAAGGAGGAACATATGGGCAGTGTAGAAAGAGCTTTCTATCTCTCTGATCATGTGAATTAAATAATATGAGATATGAGAAAATGCTATCAAACTATATACATGAGCACAGTGTTGTAATCAGCCATGTATTACCCAATGTCAAACAGTATCCTACACTTTATGGTTCTTACTATTTATTGAACAAGCAGAATAATTTTTTTTTTTTTTTAGCAGAATGAATTCTGTTTCCCCTCAACCCAACTTTCTCCCCTAAACTCTGCAAATCCATGCAACCTAGGAGCTTGTGAAGCCACAGGGACTCATAATCTCTAGACATTTGGATTTTTAGATTTTCCTGAAAATGTAAGAGATCTGGCAAAACTTGGCTTGCATTCCCACACTGGCAGCAATTGGTAGAAAGCTTGTCTTCAGATACACTCCAGCTTGCCACATCCCCACCAGTCCATTATGTTCCTGCCTGGGCCCTGAAGTATCTGAGTTTACAGCTCCTTGATTTTTCTGTGCCATAGATTTTTATTTTTATTTTTTTTAAGATGTATTTTATTGTTTGAGAGAAGGTGAGAGAGAGGGGAGTAGGGTGAGGGCCCAGAGCAGTCTCCATAGTTGTACATCATTAGTTGTGACATAGTTTCATTCCATACAGGTGGATGTGGGGCCACGCAGGGTGGTAACCAAACTTGGGGTATCCCGCATGGGAGGTGAGCACTTTTGCCACTGAGCCATCCCGACAGTTTACAGTTGCATCACAGTTCAGCACCTGGGTTTGCACAGGCCAGGGCTGTAATTTGATCCCTGGAACTTGTGGTTGCAAGGCAAGTGTTCAACCTGTTGAGCTATCCCAGCACCCCTATATTCTTAATGTATGTAATATTAATTGCTCCCAGGAAGTGTATTCAAATATTATATGGCACATTAACTCATCATACAGAACTGCCCCTTTCCTTTCCTTTCCTTTCCTTTCCTTTCCTTTGTGATGTTTTTCCTCTCCTCCTAAAATTTTGGTCTGTCGTTGAGATGGTGTTAGAATTAGTGAATAAAGTATGTGTGCCTATTACAACCACAGCAATAGTTCTAGGCAGACCATTATAAACATACACATTTACAATTTTATTCATAAGACAATGCTCTTTATTTTATGACAATATATCAGTATGCTTAAATTATTCACCACAACTGTAAGGAGAAACAGAAACAATTGTATGACTACACAACATATTTGTAATACACTTATTTAATTTAAAATCCAACTTAGATGGTTAGCTTATAATAGATATGCACCTCTTCAAGTTTTGGCCACCTACTTTATTTTCAGACCCTTCTTTCATTTCTTATTTAAATCTTATTCATGTAAACAAGGGTTTCAGGAGTCTAAAATCAATCATTATTACCTTTTGAGAAATACCTTTAAGACAAGCTTTACATGATACCTAGACTTAGCCATTTTAGTAACTTTTGTCATGCTTTGTCTTAGGAAAATTGAGACCTCTATGTGAAAGACAAGCCAGGCATTATGAAGCTTTTAACTCTTCCTTTCCTTAGATTCGGGTAAAGGAGAAATAAGAATCATTGTTTTTTTCTTTACTAAGCTTGACTAACTAGCATTTTATGTAATTATTCTAATACTTTATAAACTAGTTTTAGGTCAATGTCCATCTTCTCCAACTACAATCCCAATTGTGTAGATTAAATGTGACCAGGAAGTTTGACTTTGTTTAATAATTTTATTGATATGAATATAAAGGACAGATAATTGCTATCCAATTGGGATGGACATAACTCAAGGTTTTTGTTTCATTTTCCTCTTCTTTTGCCATACTGGATCATCACTGTATCACACCCAAAGTCTGATGGAAAATAAAACATAAATGTATCACATGAATGGTTTTGAAATGCAGCAAGCTTCTTTTTTAAGTACAAAAACACTCCAGCTAACCAGAGCCCATGATTAACTAAATTGTTTTACTGTAAGTGGTCTTAAAGGAGAAAGACCTTGTTATTCTGTATCTAAACAGTCACCTTCCAGGATGTCCCTCAGCACGGGGTTCAAACTCCTGCACCCTCTTCCCCTAAAGCACCACCATGGACCTTGGAGAGAATGATTGAGGTGATTCCAAAACATTGAAAAAGAACTCAAGAAAGATGCTGGAGAGTGGAATGACATGTTTCAGAAATGCTTTCAGCAATGGATCTTTGAAATAAAGACCTTCTTCTTTATCTTCAGTTAAAAGGACCATTGAGTGAGTCAGAATTTCAGTACCAAGGTTGTGGGTTCAGATTGGCCATGTCTTATGTTGTATGAGTTACTTGACATGGGGCATGGACAGGGAGTGGAGAGATGCGACTATGGTCACCTTATTCCACCCGAAGGGCATGCATGCACTGCCAAATCTCTGTGGCCCCAGACCGCAAGACAAGCTGAAGCACCGCTCTGCCAAGCTACATACTCCCGAACCCAAGAGCAAGAGGGACGCAGGTCCCCTTAGGGCACCTACTGCCTTTCCCCACACTTCAGGGCCCCACGGCTCCCACTCCTTTGGCGGCTGCTTCCCTCACCTACTCGCTTAGTAATGATCCGTGAGCGATTCTTCCAGTTGCTCTCTTGCATTGCAGGAACAGTGGCAGACATTCCAGAATAACAGAATAGCTTTGTTAGTCTGGTAATTAAGACAGGAGTGACATTCAAACACAGCCCGGACAGGACGTGGCAAATTACTGTATTCTTTATGTGAAAAGCTGCTCCCAGCCTGCTTTGTCTGCCCTCCTGGGAGCTCATCATCTCCACTAAAAGTCAAAATGGGATTTTGTACCCTCGATTCCCTTATCTTTTTTCCCCTTAATATGTATCTGCTTTGTGGGAGCTATGTTTGTCAAAATGTGCTAATTTATGGCATTATGGGGAAAAATGAAGCCTCCGCTTTCCATTCTTGTTCCTTCAGGCAGCTTTACTAAGGATCTCCTCCTTCCCCCCTCCCTTTTCTCCATTTCCGGGGAGGTTATTTGCTAAACAGAACGTGTTCTCTTTTCCCCCTGCAACACATGAGGCAGGCAAACGGCCACTCGTCACCCCTTTTTCAAGTACGTTATACATACAATTCTCTCCTAACTAAGAGCTCCTTCTATTGCCCGTAATTTATCACTGTCAAGGTTCTTCACATTTTATTTCCTCCTTCTGTGTTATGTGAGAAATCTGTGCCTCTCCTATTGCGGCCCCGGATTTCATTAGCATAAACTGCATGATATCAAATAAATACGTATCCTATATCACACTAGAGCCCGTGTTCTTGGCAAAGAACAGGGTGTTATTTTATTGGTATGTTTTTTCTCGTTTCCTTACTGTCTTTTTCTTTTCCACTAAGCCATT
>PVKE010011076.1:0-19832 GCA_004027555.1 Craseonycteris thonglongyai
CATCATCAGTTTTTTACATAGTTTTGTTCTATACAGGTGGGTGGGGGCTGCGCAGGGCAGGAACCAGGCTGGGGGCCGCCTGCATGAGAGGCATGCCCCCGCGAGCTGGGGGCCGAACCAGGGAGCCTCCCACATGGGAAGCTCGCCTTGGCAAGAACCAAACTGGGGGCTAGCCCCCAGTTCAGCATGTGGGTCCACACGGCCCAGGGCAGGGGTTCAATCCTCGAACCCCAGGGCTGCAGAGCAAGTGCTTAACCCGCTGAACCATCCCGGCTTCCTGCACTTTCAACAGATTCTTTTTTCTTTTTTAATTAACTTTATTGGGGTGACATTGGTTGGTAACAATTACATAGTTTCCAGGTGTACAATTCTACATTACATTGCCTATGCATTGCATTATGTGCTCACTACCCAGAATCAGCTCTTTCCATCACTATGCATTTGATGCCACCTCCCTACTCCCCTCCACTTTTCCACCCTCCTATCCCTCCTTACCCTCAGGTAACCACTAAACTATTGACTGTGTCCATGATACAGATTCTTGACCATCTTTGAAGCGTTTGTACCAAACTTTTATTTGCCAGCATTCCTTGTGTCATCCCCCAAAACCTTATGAATCATCCAAATAGTTCCCACAGAGGAATGTTCAAGCTTAATGCAAAATTTGATGCAGATTCATTGCTCTGCTTGCTCAGTCATTTTAAAAGTGATGGCTACCCAGTACTCATTTTCACTCAATGGCGTCTAGAGCCCCCACTGACTAGTACAGTGAAGTATGGTTGTTCAGACATGCGCATTCCAGCCCATTCTCCTTGGTGGCTAGGTTACATCAATGGCATGGGTTATATTGACAGTGGCTAGATTCCCCCCACCCCACCCCCGACAGACCTCGTATTCCTTTGTTAGCATTCCATGATTATTTTTTTCTCTTAAGGGAAGTTTCTAGAAGCGGAGCTACAAGGACAAAGGATGTGTGAAATTGTAGGGGAATTTGATATTTATGGCTACATTAGCTCCCTGAAAGGTTGTACAAAAAAACCCCACAAAAAACTGTTTATAGTTTGACGTCCTAATTTTTCAGTTCATGAGTACGTTAGTTATGTACATATTGCTGCATAACACATCATCCCAAAATTCAGCAGCTTAAGACAATGTGCATTTATTATATCACTGTTTCAGTAGGTGGTTTATCTGGCTTCTCTGGCTCACGGATTCTCAGAAGGCTGCAAGCCAGGTGCTGGCCAGAACTGTTGATCAGAAACATTGGTTTCTTGTCATGTGGACCTCTCTAGCAGGTCACTCACCACATTAGCATCTCAACTAGTGGTGCCTGCTCACCACTTGAAAATGAGTTTTTGTTTCAGGCAGGTAGAATCTGAGGTGAGGGTGGAACTTGCATTTGAACTCAAAATTGTAAGTGCAGAGAAGCCCGCTGAAGCAATGGGAATTGGCCTGCCAGGACTCTCTAATCCCCATTCTGCCACCTAACTGCCACATGACTTGACAAGTTAGTTCACCTGTCTGAGCCTGTTTGCTCATCTGTAAAACAGGGATAAAAATAGTACCTATTTTGTTGGTGTGTTCTGAGTATATGGGGCAATACGTGGGAAGTACTGAGGAACAGCGTTTGGGCATTGTCAGTGCTTGATAAAAGTAGGTTTTTGTAATGGCAGACATAACTGATGCAATGATAAATCTGTGGCAATGTAATATTACCATAAGGTAATAGTCTCCTGTGTTAGGATTCCTGTATGTATCAGGTATTGGGGGAAGCAGGAATCAAATCACAAAACCCTTTCCAGTAACTAACTGCACAATTATTTGCTTCATTCCCAGCATACCTTCACTGACTGCCCCATGTCCACTACTGTGCCCGGGGTTGTGGAGAAATTCATAAAATCCAAGGAAAGGGAGACAGACCACAGATTCTCATCCCCCACACCTATGTGGGCAGCTGGGAGATGTTGCAGTTCAGCCAGGAAAATGATGGAAGGGTTGTTACTAGGCCTAGTAGGTAAGGTAAAACTGCTGTAGATGACAAATTAGGAAGAATGTTTCCCTTTTTGGGGGGTGGGAGGTGGGATTGGGGTTAAGTCATCATGAAAAGGTGTGGAATCTTTTTGGGGAGAGCATTAATAGGACCAATCTTGCTCTGTACGTTATGGTCATTGTGAGGCGTTCTTCACTCAGGGAAAGCAGTGAGTATGGCTTCAAGGAGTCCTGGTTCTGTGAAGGTCATTAACTCTGCTACTTTGGCGGGCTGGGACCTCTAGCTTTCCAGGATGGCATTTCTCTGGAAGAGAGTGGCCGACTTTAGACCAGGAGCACCCCCTTGGTGAGAGAGATGGAACCTGCGCTCCAGAGGAGAGAGCCGCAGACCTACGAGCGCAAACAGGGTCTCAGCTCCGACAAAGACACGAAAGTAAACAAAAGTACAGGCTAGTACAGGATGAGGAATGGCCTCACACAAAAGGGAACGACTGCGGTCCAGCAGGGAAGCCTGGCGGCAGGAAATCGCCTTTCTCGCTCTGGCAGAAAGGAGGGTTTTCCCGGGACGAGCAAGGGCGGTGACGCAGGAGCAGGCACTCCAGGTAACCACGGTGCAGCCTCACGGCTTCTGGGATCTCTTCCTGCCACGCGATGGAAAGGATTTCCTGCGGGCTGACGACGAGGTCACTTCCATGGGTCTGTCCCCCTTTTACAAGCGCCTCCGGCCGGGACCAGAAAGGAGGCGGGAGGGAGGGAGGCAGCCGCCCCAGCCCGTCCGACCCTCACGTGGAGCGCCCCGGCGGGCCTGCGTGTCCGGGGATCGGGTGCAGGCCCCCGACCGCACCCCAGCGAGGCTGGACTCGGCGGCGACGGCGCAGAGCAGCCTCGAGGGGCGCAGCCCGGGGCAGGGCGCCCCCTGGCCTCGGCGCCCCTGCGGGGGCCCGGGCTGCAGGACAGGGGTGGGGCGTCGCCCGGCCGCGGGGCAGGTGCTCCGGGAGCTGGGCTGGGAAGGGCCGGCCGGGGCGCCCCCGGGCGTGGGCGGGGCCTACGGCGCTGGGGTGACTGCCCGCCTCTCCCCGGCCGCACTGACTCAGTTTCACCAGAAACTGAGGGGGTGGCGGCGGCCGATCCCCACCGCACCGGGCACCTGGGCGGAAGCGGAGGCCCGAGCCGCGCAGGAAGTAGAGGCTGGAACCTCCCCAGGCGGGGCCCCACCCCACTCACCTGCGCAGGTAACCGGGGCCCCGGAGGCGGAGCGGGCTCTGGCGTGCGTGTTTGGCCCTTTGTTCCGGGCTCGAGTGTGCGCCCGGAGAAGTGGCCTCCGTAGGCATCCGCCGGGCCGTCGGTCAGCGGGGCGTGCGTGGGGGCGGCGCGGCCCGCGTGCCCCTCTTCGCACCCGGGGTGCCCGGTGCCCCCCAGCCCTCCCCTCCCTTCACTTCCTCCGGCGCGGCCCGCCTCCCTTGAAATCTCCCCGGCGGATCCTGTTTCCTGGCTGATCCGGCGTGTCTCCTCCTCCGTCCCCTCCTCGCTCTCAGGTCGCGAGCACCCTCGGAGCCCAGAGGCCCGCACTGTGAAGGTGACCCCCGCAGGGAGGAGGGCCACGGCCCCCGGGAGGACGATGGCTGGCGCCTGCCTCTCCCAAACCCGCACCCCAGCGGTTGCCGTGTGGCTCCTGTGCGCGCTCGGGCTCCGGAGCGCCGCCGCCGGGCCGCCGCCCACGGCCCCCGAGCTGCTCGCCGGTGCCGCCTGTCTGGATCGCTTTACGCCCGGGGTGCCCGCCTTCGTGCTGGACACCGATGCCTCCGTCAGCAATGGGGCCACCTTCCTGGGCTCCCCCACCGTGCGGCGCGGCCGGGACTGCGTGCGCGCCTGCTGCACCACCCAGACCTGCAACCTGGCGCTGGTGGAGCTGCAGCCCAGCGGCGGGGAGGACGCTGCCGCCTCCTGCTTCCTCATCAACTGCCTCTATGAGCAGAACTTCGTATGCAAGTTCTCACCCAGGGAGGGCTTCATCAACTACCTCACGCGCGAGGTTTACCGCTCCTACCGCGACCTGCGGACCCAGGGCTTTGGGGGTAAGGAGGTGGCGCGCGGATAGGTGGGTTTGGGGAGACTCATAAAAAGGGGCTGGTTAGAGAGTCCTGTGGGAGGTGAGCACCAGAAAAGGCGTTAATGAGAAGAGTCCCGTTCTACTCCAACCCCTCCTTAGAAGTAGCCAGTACAAGCAGTAAACAAAGAGAGGGGCTAGCTGAGTGGGGAGGCATGACATCCTTAAGCCTAGACTCCCTCCTGAGTTTAGGGTGCTGAGTGGGTTGGTGGTCTGGGATGTGTGTGTGGTGGAGGAGTCAACTCCTCAGGATTCCTGACTTCTGCCTCTGATATGCTGAGTCAGGGACTGAGCTATCTGGAGGACACCTGGTGACTAGGAGGCCCCCTTGGTCAAGTTCCATTTGAGGCACCTTGAGGCCCCATCAAGTGAACCTGGTGAGGGAGCCGGTGTCCTCCTCCACTGCTGGCTTGGGATGGTTAGCATCTCTCTGTACCCTCTCTTCCCACCTATTGGCCTTTGATGTTCTGGGGGAAACTGACAGACCCAGAGACTAAAGACCAAGCCCAGTCTGAGCTTGACCCAAAAGGGGAGGAGACAGTAGCCAGAGGCTCTGGGGTGGGGGTGAGGAGGGTGAGTCAGCCCACTGGTCTATTATACCTGGTAGGGGAGGGAGGGATGTCAGCTGTACAGGCAGGTGTGTGTGTGGGTGCACGTGAGCCAGGCAGGGTGCTCTCTGCTTGGGAGCTGGTAGCCAAGCTGTCTGCTCACCTTGTTTACTTCCGGGAATTAGGGCAAAAGGGGGGCCAGGACTCCTCCTCTTTCCTCCCAGGACTGTGAGCATGGAGCTGGAATCAGGGCCCCTCCAGAGACCTTTGTTCTCCATCCTCTCTACCTGCTGTTCTGGCCAGGTGGGGCTCTAGGACAGGGATGGGTCACACTGATAACCTCGGTTACCTCTTTACAGCCTGCTGATTACTGTGCTACTCAACCTCTCACTGAGGCCTTATGACAGCCACCTCTGAAAAAGTGCTGTTAGTAGTCATCCCACTTTTCAGATCAGAAAACCAAGTCCCATGTTAAATAATTGGCCCAGGATAACACTGCCCATAAATAGATCTGGGACTCAATCCTAGACAAGACTTCCAAATGTCCTGTGCTATTTTTCACACAAGACCACCTTTTTTCGAAGACATCTGTCTCTGTCTGACCCAAGACAGCCCAATGGGAAACAAAATCAGAGACTAGGAGAATCCCAAGGGCCAGGATCAGGCTGGGGCTAAGTCTGGGGGTGGTCTCAGTTCTGGAAAGTAGAGAAGGGACCTTCTGCTCTACCCTTTTCCTGGGCCAGTTTGTCTCCCAGGTTAAGAGCTAACTCTTCTCCCTATCCTTCCAGAAGCTCTCCTGGGCCTCTGAGGAGAGGTCGGATGGGGATTCCAGGAGGGGGCACCATCTCCGGGCCAGGCTGGGCCACCGGGTCCCACTGCCGGGGCCTGAGCCTGTTCCACAAGGAAGTAGCAGAGAGTGTAGGTGGTGATGACTCTAATTGACTTGCTTGTGCCCTTCTGGTGCTGACAGAGGCTCCATGGGAGTCCCACTCCCAGGCCAGTGCCTGAAACTGGGGTCTGGTCTGGGAGCTGAGCTGGATGAGGCCACATGATCTTGGAACCAGCCTTCCTCTTCTGGAAACCTTCCCATCTTCAGATTGACCTGTTTGGCACTAGACAGGGTGGAGTGGGGACTTCCTAGGCATTTAAGGAGCTGGGTAGAGCTTGGACTGAGTGTGAGCTCCAGGCCATTTCAGGGTGCTGCAGGGTTTTGGCAGCAGGGGGGAGCTGTGTAGTGCCAAGGAATCCATTCGCATCTGAGTCCCGCTACAGAGGTGGGAGGAGGGTAAGAGCAGGATAAAGCCATTATGGCAGGTCAGGGGGACAGGTGCTCAGGGCTTCTAAACGTTTGATTCTTGTATTAGGTAGAGAAATTCTCCCCAGGGTGAGTTTGTTTGTTCCCCTTTCCCTTCCTGTCACCTGGCCAGTCCAGTCCAGTCTAGATTCCTGTGGCCTCCTGAGCACCCTGCTCCTTCCTCTTTTCTTTCCCTTCCCCTTTTTCTTTTGGAGGTGTGGCTTAGGTTTGCCTCCACACATCCTGGGCCTGGCAGCTGGGGGAGAGTCTGGCTTTATTACTGCTCTGGCCCTTTGCTCTCTTGCGTGGGAAGAAGAGAATGGTAGGGCAGGGCATCTGCCCCTTGCCCCTGGGCACTGGGGCTTGGAGAGTGCCAGGTGTGGGGGTGGACATTGCTGATTTGGTCCAAGGTCTGACACATCACTCTGTCTGTCACTTCCACCTTGGGGGCTGGTGGGGCTAGCCTGTCTGTCTGCTAAGTAGACTGCCAAGTAGTCTGTCTCTTCTTTCCCCTTTCAGACAACTGATTACTCTCTGGAAAATGCACGGAGGAAGGACTGGGCTCCTCCCAGCTTACTGCCCCCTTGGCTTGGTCTCAGTGGTCCCCTTAGGGCTGAGCCCAGCTGGCGCCCTCCTGGTCTCCTTCTAAGCTGGGCGTTGGTTCTAGATAAGCACTTCCCTTTTCTGATCTCTCAGCCTGATTTTCCCTCAAGCCCTGGAGCCAGATCCCCTTATTCCTGTAGGCCTCTGCACCATCTGTGGAAGCTCTCCCCTCCCATTCCTTTGCTGTCACTGTGTGTCCTGCTCTTCCTGGCCTCTGTCTGTGACCACCCCCTGTGAGTCTCCCATTGTATCTGCTTTCTCTGCCTCATCAAAGAGGAATCCCTGTGACTCAGCCTCCAAATGCTGTTTTTATCTATTTACCTTCTCTCCCTTTGAACTCCCTCTAGGATGGGTCATACCTTCTGCAGAGCCCATCTGGCAGGTTGGCAATACCCATCAAAACTGTAAACACATATAACTGCAACACAATTCCATTTGTAGGAATTCAGTTTGTGGCTGTACTTAACGTATGTGTCAAACAACTTAACAGCCTGTGGCATTGTTTATAATAGCAAAGAATGGGAAAGATTTCAATGTCTGTCAACACATCCTATAACTGGATACTGTGAATGCTATTTTAACGATAATAATAAACCCTGAGGCAGCATGGTTTAGTTCTTGTAGAAAAGGGGTGGGGGTGGGGAAGGGAGACAGAAGAAAGGAGGATGGACCTAAAGCAAAAAGAGACTGGTGAACTGGTTAAATAACTTGTAAATTGTGTTGTATTCATACCATGAGTACTATGCAACCAATAGGAAAAAAAAATGAAACTCTATGTGTTGCTATGGAATTACTTCCAAAATATATTATGCAAAAGGCAAGAAGAACTTGCATGCTTATGAATTGAATACTGTCTCTCTTGATATTCACATATATACATAAACAAGTAAGAGTGGATGTCTCTGGACAGAGGAACCTTCTTTGGGGGTTCGTCAGCCTCCTCACTCCATAGAAACAATTTCAAACAGGTGGGTAAACAGCTGCTGCCCAGAGCTCAGGCGTGCCCCTAAGCCCTTGGCCCCTGCCTTAGCACTTCTGGACCTTCCCCCTCTTTGGGGATTAAGAAGAGGGAACGTGATTCTCACTACCTTGTACTTTTTGAATTTTATATCATGTACATTTGTAATTAAGCGAAATACAGAAACCCCGAGATTATAACAGCAATCAAAATTATACCTCTAAGCAGATGGAAGACCTGCAGCATGGTATTTTGGAGAGAGAGTGAGCTATGGAGTTAGATCAGGGTTCAAGTCCCAGCTCTGCCATATAGAAACCAAACTACCATGGGCAGTCATTTACCTTCTCTGGTGTCAACTTTCTCATCTGGAAAGAGGGGCGAGAATGCAGTTGTGGCAGGATGGTTAGGAAGATAGGTGATGTAGATCAGGGGTCAGCAAACTTTCTGTTGTAAAGTTTCAAATAGTAAATGCGAGTATTTTAGCTCTGTGGACCATATGGTGTCTGTTGCAGCTACTCTGCTGTTGAAACGTGAAAGGAGCCATTCATAAGTAACCGAGTTGTTCAGACACAAATTTGAATTTTATGTACTTTTCACTTGTCACAAAATATTCTTTTGATTTTTTTCAAACCATTTAAAAATATGCCTGGGATGCTGGGATAGCTCAACAGGTTGAGCACTTGACTTGCAATGGCAAGGTCCAGGGATCAACTCCTGGCCCTGGCCCTTGCAAATCCATATGCTGAACTGCGGTGCAACTGGTAACCACCATGATGGCGTGGTGGCGAAGCCTCTCCCCTCCCATGCAGGAGGCCCCCAGTTCATTTTCCACCCCGTGTGGCCCCACATCCACCTGTGTGGAATGAAACCATGTCACAACTAATGATGTACAACTATAGGCGCTCCCTCCTTCTCTCTTCTTTCTCACCCTCTCTCAAACAGTGAAATAAATCTTTAAAAAAATGCTAAGTGGAGGGCTGCATTTGCCCTGCAGGTTACTGTTTGCTAGCCCCTTATGTAGACAAGGCAGGTAAAGTTCCCAGCATGGTGCCGAGCATACATCCAACAAGTGGCAGGCTTGTTAAATATTATGACCCAGACCTGTCTCCAACCCTGGCCTCTCTAGAGCCCCCACTGCATATCTCTCCTCTAGATGGTCTTCTCTCCCTCAAAATTCTGTGACTGAACCCACACATTCCCTCTAGATCTGGTTTACCTGCTGCGTGTGCCCCGGCTCTTGCTCCCCAGATCCCAGCACCCATCAGGCACAGAAGCCTGAAATGTCTGCCCAGTGTTGTTGCTCACTACCTCCTTTCAATTCCCTTAGCTATCCCTAATTCAGACCACTGCCATCGCATCTGCCCTGACCTGCCACACTGGTGCACTCCTCAGCCTCCTTGTTCCATAGAAATAATTCCAAACAGACGGGTAAACAGCTGCTGCCCAGAGCTCAGGTGTGCCGCTGCTACCTAAGCCCTTGGTTCCTGCCTTAGCACTCTTGCGCCTCCGTCTAGGAGGTCAATGTCTGGTACAGTCAGAGCTTCTAGGACTCTGCACAACTTCTCATGACCAGTATCTGTCTCCTCCCTGTACCACCAGTTACTTGTTAAATATTTGAACATCACTTCTGCTGTGTCCACATGCCCTGGCCAGCATTCAGGGCCCTCTGAGGTCTGTCCAGGCCATCTGGTCTCCTTAATGTCACCAAACCAGCCTTGCAAAGTCGCAGCTCCTTGCTTTGATGCCTCCTGTTTTCTATTGTCATCAACAACACAGCAAACAAAACAAAACCAAATGAAAACCCACAACTGAACAACTAAAAATAAAATTAAAAAATCCTTTCTCTCATCTCCAAAAAGCCTTTCCTTATTCCTCTGGTCTGCCTGAGCCTCTCCCTTCTCTGAATGTCCCTTTCTTTGTCCTGTTCATGGGCTGCATATCACTTCATCTTGTTCCGTCTTTTCTCCCATGTTGCTTCATGTTGTTGGGTCTTACCTGCCCAACTGAACTGTAATCATTCATGGACAGTATATTAACTTCTGATGGCTGCTATAACAAATTATTACAAACTGACTTAAAACAAAAAAATGTATTGTCTCACAGTTCTGGAGGCCAAGTCCAAAATCCATCCTTGCTTCTTCTAGCTTCTGGTGACTGTAGGGATTCTTTGACCTGTGGCTATATAATTCTAATCTCTGACTCTGTCTTCACATGGCCTGTTCTCTTTTTACTCCTATTCTCTTCTGTCTTTTATAAAGTCTGTGCCATTAGATTTCCCATACCTACCCTACTAATCCAGGATAATCTCATGTGGAAATGCTCAACTTGATTACTTCTGCGAAGACCTTTTTTCCAAATAAGGTCACATTTGTGAGATCTACAGGTTAGACATGAACATATTTTGGGGACTGACCATTTAACCCACTATAAGCTTGTTTCTCACTCCAGCCTCTAACTCTAGACAAGAAGCCTCTGGCACAGGTACTATTAGGTTGAGGGAGGGCATGGTTCCCTCTGGCCCTCTCATAACTGGAGACCTAGTCTGTCTGAGGTAACAGGCACCCTCTTCCTGTGGCCACTCAGCCTGGGACACTAAGACTTGCCACACTGCTGCCTGGGAATCTGTGCCTAAGGCCTCTATCAGCAGCACTTGGGTAGCAGAGACCAGAGAGGGGTGATGGGTGTTAAGTACATGTTTATTCATTCGGCTATTCACAAATATTGTTACTTTAACTTTTCAAGCAGTTAGCCCACGCTCTTCTTATGGTAGAAGATAGGAATAACCCCCTCCCCCATATATATATATATATATATTTCCTAAATAGGATCAGATGGCATGTGTTGTTCAGTAATTTGTTTTAGAAAATGAGTTTTACAACATAAAATGTCTTTAACATACCAAAGACATAATACAGTAGACTCTCAGTTAACCAGCATCCATGGGGATTGGTAGATGCCGGATAAATGTAAGTAGATTCTCCATTAACTGGAACTCAAGCAACCGCCAGTATGTCTAAATACATAGCAAGAAGAAGAGGGCTCCTACCTGCGTCTCATGTTGGTTGCTGAGTCCTAGATGGGTCTAGGTATGACCCATACTGCTTCCTACCCCCAGGAGAGATCTGATCCGTTTAGTAAGAGTTGACCTTACTTCACCTTTCCCCCAGGGTCCAGGATCCCCAAGATCTGGGCAGGCTTAGACTTGAAGGTACAGCCCCAGGAACCCCTGGTGCTGAAGGGTGTGGAGAACACAGATTGGCACCTACTTCAGGGTGACACGGACATCAGAATAGAGGTGAGACTCGAACTGCCTGACCCCCACCTCAGCTCTCCAGGGCTCGCTTACCTTCTGAGGCCATAGGCCAAGGTGGATGGAAGCTGAGGATACATTTAATACCAGGTTTCTCTGCTCTCTCTGGGGGATTGTGTGGCTGGGGAGGCCTGGGGCAGCCCAAGGGTGTCAGGGGATCCCAGTCTAATGGCTACTCCTATGTGTAGAGGAATGATCCAGACCAGGTGGAGCTGTGGGGACTCAAAGAAGGCACCTACCTGTTCCAGCTGACAGTGGCTGACTCAGATCAGCCAGCGAGCACAGCCAATGTCACAGTCACTGTGCTGTCTGCCAAGCAAACAGAAGGTGAGGGAGGGAGTGGGGCGGCAGCCTCTGGCGCTACCCTCCTCTGTTGATTGGCCCTGTAGGCCCCCCTCATAAACTTTCCTCCCCCCAGAATATTGCCTAACCTCCAAAAAGGTGGGCCGCTGTCGTGGTTCCTTCCCTCGCTGGTATTACGACCCCACGGAACAGATCTGCAAGAGTTTCATTTATGGAGGTTGCCTGAGCAACAAGAATAATTACCTTCGGGAAGAAGAGTGCAAGCTAGCTTGCCGTGATGTGCAAGGTGGGTCTTTGTGGGGCAGCTTTGGGGCTTGGGTGACTTTCCCCCAGGGTGGGTATTCTCTCTCCACCAGTCAAGGTGAGCATGACAGTCCCCCATTCCCAGACACCTCCCATCAGCTCATCTCTGCTGGGTCCTGACCCTGCCTTCTCTCACTTCTCTGTTTTGTCTTTTCCAGGCCTCTCCATGGAAAGGCACCATCCAGGTGGGCTTTGTTTCTTTCCCTATACCCCTTACCCATGCCAGGTCTCCAGCCCATTTCATGTCCACGATCCTGACCACACTGCTCTTGCCCAACCCATTCCTACCCTCATAGTATGTGGAAGGACCACAACCACCCCGCCCCTTGCAGCCTAGAATCTTTCTGTTAGGATCTGGCCAGTTTGTGTATAAAAGGTTCATGGCTTGGGGGTGTGTGGAGGAGATTGGAAGGGGAACAGAGGACGTGTCATGATGCTGTGTTGGGGTAGAGAGGACCAGGTACATGGTGAACCCTTGGTACTTTCTGGTGTCTGCTGAAGCCTGACCTCACCTCTCACCTCGTCCTGCCCCATCCAGTGTGCTCTGGCACCTGTCACTCCACCGAGTTCCACTGCAGTGATGGCTGCTGCATCGACGGCTTCTTGGAGTGTGATGGCACTCCTGACTGCCTTGATGCCTCTGATGAGGCCACCTGTGAAAAATGTGAGGCCTGGAAGGTGGAGGTGTGGTGGGCAGCACAGGGAGAGGTCCTGACCATTTACCCTACAGCACTGGGGGACCTTTGTTGGGCTTATGCCTCTGATCGTTCATCTTTGCAGATACCAGTGGCTTTGAAGAGCTCCAGAGCTTCCATTTTCCCAGTGAAAAAGGTGAGATCTTCCCCTGGTTCCCTGGATCAGGGCAGATGCTGGCACTGCCGTCCTTATCCCATCAGTATGCCGAAAGGGCCTGTTGCGTGTGCCAGGCTGTGGGCAGAAAGCCAGGGTAGGCTCCTACCTCTCTTCTTTGGCTCTGTTTCCCAAGCATCAGTCACTCCCTTAACACCTTCAGGAATTTAGCCATGTCCACATATCACTCACATGGTACTTACTTACTATATTTTTTGTTCATCACTTTTTAACTTAATGTATTAAAAAGGAAATTTTGCATCACTGTCATGTAGAATAGCCACAGTCACATGCCACAAACAGACTGATGATTCAAATAAGTGTCATAAAACAGTGATGTAAATGTCAACAACCAGACGTTGTTGTCTCCCAAGGTTCGGACCCCAGCTGCTTTTGTTAAAAGGTAAACCATCCAGTGCTAGAGAGAAAACCACGACCTGACACAATCAGAACTGAAAGGAGATTGAAAGAGAAATAGTTATGTGAGTCAGTGTAGTTTACCTCTGCTCTTCAGATTACTGTCCTGGCAGTGCTACAGATGAGCCAGATGTTTCTGGGGCCCCTGAGGCCCTCACTGAGTCACAGCTCTCCTCAGCATGACGTGGGTCTGGAAGGGGCGGGGAGCAACCATGTGGAGCCTGGTAGGTGGTAGCAGGGAGGCCCCATGGACTTGCTCACCCCTTTGCCCGCTCCTTACCCCCCAGGGCACTGTGTGGACCTGCCAGACACAGGCCTCTGCAAGGAGAGCATTCCACGCTGGTACTACAACCCCTTCAGCGAACACTGCGCCCGCTTTACCTATGGCGGTTGTCATGGCAACAAGAACAACTTCGAGGAGGAGCAGCAGTGTCTTGAGTCCTGTCGGGGCATCTCCAGTGAGCAGGGCAGTGGGGGGATGGAAGATGGGGAGGGCACAGGCTTTGCTAGAGCACTCTGCTCTGTCCCGAGGCCTGGGCTGGTCACACTGTGTCCTCAGAGTGTCCTCAGAGCACCTGAAATGGGGGAGGGGGAGGATGACAGTGGGGGGCCAGGCACTGGGAACAGCTGAATCTTATCTCTTAGTATTGGCTTGTCTTTCCCCCATCACTTTGTAGAGAAGGATGTGTTTGGTCTTCGGCGGGAAAGCCCCATTCCCAACGTAGGTAAGTCCTGGTCTGCCCTGCTACCGAGTACGTATCAACTCAAGCATCACCTCCACACAATTGGTTGCGACAGCTTAAACCTGTGTTGAGATGGATCCTGAACTTGGCTAGAGGGACAGTGTCACAATCAATGGTGATACCTGCCAAGTCAGGGGAGGGAAGCACAGTGAAGGGCATGCTAGGTGTTTACCATCAGCCCCAGGCTTTTCCACAAGCTGCCTGCAAGTCAAGCAACGGGGAGCTGAGACCCAAGGCCCATCAGAATCCACCCCACTGAGCTCCCAGTCGAGCCATTCAGCGGCTCACATGCGGGAGGTCTTGCACATTCGTCATCCACTGGCTTGGTCGTTTTGATATAGTGTGTGGGCGCGGGGCATGAGAACTGAGCAGGCCCTAGGAGCTCTTCATTTGGCCCTTTCTTTGCCCAGGTTCCATGGAGGTGGCCATTGCTGTGTTCCTGGTCACCTGCATTGTGGTGGTGGTTGCCATCCTGGGTTACTGCTTCTTCAAGAACCAGAGAAAGGGCTTTCACAGATACAGCCACGGCCACCGCCAGCCCCCACCCCCAACCCCTGCCAGCTCCACAGTCTCCACCACCGAGGACACGGAGCACCTGGTCTATAACCACACCACCCGGCCCCTCTGAGTCAGGGGCTGCCTTGGTTGTTCGGCTTGGGGCTCTTGCCAGCTCTCGCCTGGCCCTCCTTCCTCCTTGCCAAGACGGAGGCCTGGCCTCAGAAAGACTTTGGACCAGAGCCCTCCGGCCTGTTTCCCAGGCCCACTCTGCCTCAGAAGCCAGTAGCCACTCTCGGCTGTCTCAGCTAACAAGTGTCAAGGCCACTTGTTCCTGGCCAGGCTCCAGCATCTGAGACAAATGGTAAACCTTTGAGCCAGGGCTTTCCCACACAGATGGGCCGGCCTGCCTAGGATTTCAGAAGAAGTCAGAGTGTTTGTTTCCCATTCCAGGCTGCCTGCCCCATACCGTTTTGTTGGGATGGGGCCTGGGTGGTGTCAGAAGCTGGAGACCCCAACCCTGTCCTCCAGAGCTACCCCTCCCACTTTGCACATTTCAGAGCTGGGGGAGGGACCTCCCTTTGTATTTCGTGCTGTACAGAATTGCTTTTTGTTTATTTAATGCCATGGAGGTGGATGAGAGGAGTGGAAAGTGGCCATGTGGTCTCTGCTGCCTTCCCCTTCTCCCAAGAGTGAGCCCCAACTTGGCCTGACACTGGGAACCAGAGCTGTTCCGTCTTCTCCATATTTCTCAGGCCTCTCCAGCCCCACACCCCTACCTGCTCTCCCACTTCCCACAGGCCCCAGTCCACCCACAGTGTAATAAAATGATTTGTTCTGTGAGGCTTCTGCCTCTGTTCTGTGGGCTAGCAGAGGGACAGAGCTATTGGGGGGAGATGTGACTGCCCAGTCCAACCGGTTCAGGCTTTGGTCACCTTGTTCGGCAGGTTTTCCCGCCCTTGCCGAAACTGCCCCAGCCCCTGAGGGTGGAGAGAAATGCCAAGTTTGACCACCAGAGGGGAGGGGTGAGGACCATAGAAGTAGGGAGCCCAGGGAAGCTGTAATGCTGCCCTGTCGTGGTTTCTTTCTGGTTTGAGCCTGTCAACAAGCTTGTTTGGCAGCTGGGGCAAGTCTTGACTGCAATGTGTAGTTGAGGACAGGGAGGGAGGAACACAGGTTTGAGCCCTGCTTCCTATCTCCGCTCCCTTTGGTACGGGGGCTAGAGACGGGGGTTCCATCTGGCCCAAGTGTCCACTGTCTCTCCTCACCCACAGAATGCTTGGCTTCTTACCAGGAATGCAGCTGCTTCCCAGGCTCTGAGCTCCTACCCAGGAGCCTTTAGTTGAGGCACTCCACTCCTACTCCCACCCCTCCCTTTGTTTGAGCCACACCTTGGTGCAAAACAAAACATTTTTTTAAGATTTATTTTTATTGTTTGTTGTTTTTTTTTTGACAAGAGAGAGATAGAGAGATAGATACAGAGAAGGGGGAGGGCCCAGAGCAGTCTCCATAGTTGTACATCATCCATTTTTCCACATAGTTTCATTCCACAGGTGGGCGAGGGGCTGCACAGGGCAGGAACCGGGCCGGGGTCTCACCCAGGTGAGAACCAAACTAGGGGAGCTCCCCAGTTTAGCACATGGGTCCGCACAGGCCAGGGCAGGGATTCAATCCTCTGTCTCCCGGGCTGCAAAGTGAGCACTTAATCCACCGAGCCATCCCGGCTTCCCCCAAAACAAAAACTTTTCATTCATTTCTTCAACAAATGGTTGAGCTCCTATGTGCAAGGTACTGCCAAATTAGGTCTTGTTAAGATAAGCGTTAAGTGCTTTACGTATCTCAAGTCATTGTCTCAGCACACAACCCTGTGATGAAGGTACTATTATCCCCATTTTACCGACAGCAAATTGGTTCCCAAGGTCTTAGATCTCATACAGGAGGACCAGATTCAAACCCTAACTATGGCTCCAGAGTCTAGTCTTACAAAAGAGACTTAGATTGTGATAAGGGCTATACAGAAAAATCAAATTGCTATGTGAGAGGTTGGGGTCTACTTTAAACAAGTGCAACTGAGGTGAATATGCGTGAGTTACAAATGTACAGCTCCTCAGATTTCCTTAGCTGCATACAACCAGAATAAAGCATCTAGATCAAGAAGCAGACATTCCTAGCGCCCCAGGATGGGCCTCCTTTTGACGGCTAACTTTTTTTATACCTCTTTTTTTGTACCTGTTGTACACATGACCTGGACCACATTCCCCTTCCTCATCTTTCGGCCTAAGCTCAAATTTTTATTCCTAGAATCCTGCATATAGCCAGGTGGGGTGCACTCCCTGCTCCACATCCCTGTCTGTTAACAGGACCCTGAGTGTAGGGCACTCCCTTTTCCTCTGAGGTGACTTACCTGTCTTCCTGGGAGCTGGATTGAGCTCCTGGAGATACAGGTGGCATCTTAGTCATCTCTGGGTCTCTAGCCCCCCGGTATTCCCTCTGTGACTTTAGTAAATGGTAGTGGTTCACTAAATGTTGGGTAGGTAAGTGGCAGGGGTTCTAGCTCATTACCCTGCTTTGGCTCTGACCATTTCACAAGGCATTGCATTTTTGCTTCCTACTTCGCCAGCCACTCACCCATCCTTCAAAGCTCAAAACGGAATCGCTCCTGGGCCAACCAGCACTGCCAATCAGTCAACTCCCATCATCCCTTGGTTCTCTAAGAGCACTTGCAGGCCTCAGGTGATTGGCTCATTAAATTCTGTATCCCAATGCTTAGAACTGATCAACGCAGAATAAGTGCTTGATAAAGTGTATGGGGGAGCGAAGGGGACATCCTCTCCGGGAGGGGTGGAGAGAGCGTGGCTGAGCCGGCTACGGCTGCTCACAGTGGGAGAGCGCAGGGGCCTCTAGGGGGCGCGCCCACGACAACTGAGCGCTGTGCTCTTTGCTACAAGGGTTTGAGCAGAAAACAGTCTGTCAGGTGTGAAGCAATGGAAGCTGAGACGCAGTCCCTGCTCTCCTGGAGTTACACTCAGCGTTGGCAGAAAGGATGCAAATACTGTCACAAAACAGTTCGGTTCTCAAGACTGCTCCTCTCTGAGTTCCCTAGCTGTCCTCTGTGCATCCCTACCCAAATGACCCCTTTCCCAGAACCTCATGCCCCCATTTCTTTGCACAGGCAGTTGCCTCTACCTCAAATGCTTCTCTGCCCCTGGAAAGCTATTTACCCGCAGTCCAGCTCAAAACGCTTCCCTGTTTCCCTATTCTGTCACACTGTGCATAGCTTAGCTGCATGCACATGGCCCATGTGGTCTATGTCTGCCCTTATCTGGCTGAGGCTCCTCAGGGCAGAGATGAGGAATGACTGACCTCAGCATCTCCCATGCTTGTGGATATGAAATATCAGGCAAATGACTGTTGAAGAAAGCTGTGGCTGGTCAAGCCATGGAGATTAAAAAAGAGGTTGGGAAGTGGCTTCACAGAGGAGGCATAAAGTGAAAGACAGAAGGGTGTGGGTGTTCCAGGAACAACAAAACCATAGTGAGCAAAAGCTGGGCATTGGAAGTCATAGATCTTGTTTTCTGTGGGGACCAGCAAGCTTCTCAGTTTGGCTCAAGCATTGAGAGTAAAAGCTGGGAGATTGGTGGGTGGAGGCCACATTGGTGGGCATTTGGCAATTTGAGCAGGGAAAGGGGTGATCCAAGCTCAGCTTAAAGGAATGCACAGGGAAGCAGGCCTCATCACTACAGGTTGCACCCCAGAGAAAGGGAAAGAGGGAGGAAGCCACATCAGGTAATTTATGCAGGGTAACCTATGTGTAGCACATAGTAGGTGTGCAGTAAAGGCTAGCTGAAAGGCGGCCAGGTACAACCTTTCAACTAGCCTTTAGCACACAACCAAACAGTGGCTTCTTTAGTTACCAGCATTTAAAGAGTTGGGAAACTAAAAATCCACACTTCTAGCTTCTTGTGAAGATTCAGGGCACTGGCAATCCAGGACCCACATTCCTGCAGTAACGCAGGCACCAAGTTCAGGCCCTCTGGACCTGGGCAGGTGCTAACCCGTCCACAGCCCCAACCCAGCCTGCTGCTCCCAGGGCTTCAACTTTGGGATTGTCATCATCTTATCCCTTACAACCCATCCTGCCTCTCCTACATGGAGAAGTTTTCTCCAAAATCTATTTGTCCTAAAACTCAAATAGACACTGACAAAAACTGTATTGTTTCTCCCAAACCCATCCCTGCTCACTTAAACAATCAGCCCTGAATGAGGAGTGCTTTGCCCTATTGCACAAGACCACTCCCTTCCCCACCCAACAGCAGTGAGACTAAGGCCTGGGAAGGAACTTCTCAGCTCCCCCTGGGAGTGGTTGTCAATAGTGCCACCTGGAAGCCCCAAAGCCCAGCTTCAGCCCAGGGGGACGGCCTAAACTCTCCCACAGGCGCGCTGAGAGATTTTGCCCCCCCCCCCCCCCCCCCCGCCCTCTGCAGTGGCTCCTGGGTGTTCTATCAGCAGGGCTCAGAACCAGGAAACCAAGAAAATAAACTGAAAAAGACATTTAGACGCCCCCTGTTGTGGGGCTAAAAAAAATGGCTATATGTTTAAAAACAAAACTGAAAAGACATATTTACTCAAATGTTCACAGTGTTATATCTCATGACAAAATTACAGGTGGTTTTCATTTTCTTTTTGTCAACCTGCATTTTCTAAATTTTTTACCATGAAGATCAGTTGCTTTTGTAATAAAAGAAGTTAATTTTTGAACAAGTATTCAGATATATTTCAGAAAGAAACAAATCATCAGACCATGAAGCTCTGAGATGAGATAGAAACAGTGGGGATGGAAAAGAGAGCTTCGGGAGATCTGGGGAAGGAAGGGAGAAGCTCCAAGACTCGGTGACTGGATTATACAGACAGAGCCTGAGCCAGCGGATCCTCCAGGGTTTCTGTCCTGCGAGTCTGGCTGGGTGGCAGTGCCACCAACAGAAGCAGGACCATGTGCAGGAGGAATAGCTGTAGGAGAAATGGACAGAAGTCGAGGGGCCACCAGGGACCAGATGAACACTGGTTTTATTGATTTTGTTTTGGGGGTTTTGTTTGTTTGTTTGTTTGTTTTAAGATTTATTTTATTGTTTTGAGGAGAAAGACAGAGAGAGACAGAGAGAAGGGGGACAGCTCAGCGCAATCTCCATAATTGCACATCATCAGTTTTTGACAGTTTTGTTCCACACAGGTGGGCGGGGGCTGCACAGAGTGGGAACCAGGACAAGGGCTTCGGCATGGGAGGCAAGCTTGTCCTGGCGAGAACTAAACTGGGGTCCTCCTACATGGGAACACACCCGTTTAGCATATGGGTCTGAACAGGGCTGGGCTGGGACTCAATCCTTGGACCCCAGGGCTGCAAAGCCAACACTTAACCCACTGAGCCATCCTGGCTTCCCCTGAGTTCTTATTTTTTGTTTGCTATGCCTTGCTTTACTGGGGAAGGACTTAAAGCAGCTTAAGAGGGACTATACATTGGATTTCAGGATAGCTCAACGTTTGAGTGCTTCCTTGCAATGGCGGGACCATGGGGTTCAGGGTTCAATTCCCGGCCCCGGGTCTGTGGAAACAGTGCTGAACTGCAGTGCAGCTGGTCACCATCGGGATGGTTCCACAGCGAGGGTTCTTGCCTCTCATGGGGAGCCCCCCACCCCAGTTCAGTTCTCGCCTCCTGCAGCCCCACATCCACCTGTGTGGTATGAAACCATGTTATAACTAATGTTGTACAACTGTGGAGACTGCTCAAGGCCCTCCCCCTCCCCTCTCTCTTTCCCTTTCTCTCTATCTCTCTCACTTTCTCTCAAACAATAAAATAAATCTTTTAAAAAAAGGAGGGGACTATAAATTATGGCATGACATGAATATAAAGTTGGAACA
>PVKE010011076.1:19932-41159 GCA_004027555.1 Craseonycteris thonglongyai
ATTTTATCTTCAGTGCATATTTATTTCTATTTTACTTTTGACAGATAGAGAGAGAGACAGAGACAGCTAGAGAACCGAACTGTGGGAACTCCCCAGTTCAGCATGTGGGTCCTGCCTGGGCCGGAGCCGGGATTCGATCCTCGGTCCTCGTGGCCTCAAAGCGAGCGCTCAACCCGCTGAGCCGTCCCGGCTTTCCCCAGACAGTTAGTTTTGAGTGTTCCCCCTGCAGTACAACCTGGTGAGGCCTGAACATGCTAGAGTGAGGGTTCAGGAGAGGTTCAAGCTCCTGGATTTGGGAGGAAGCCATGTAAGGGTGAAATGAAAGAATGGGAGATTACTGTGAAAGAGAAGCAGAGCAGACCGAGAGAGGAAAGTGTAGAAAGTGAGGATGGAACCTCTTATTGGAGGGAGGGAAAGCAGGAGGGATGGTCAGAGGAGTGGCAGGAGACCCGAGAAGAGAGAAGTCCAAAGGCAAGGTGTTCAAAACCTGCCAAGGTGGCTAGATGGGTACCAGATTGATTGGAATGATGACCATAAGTTATATAAATGTCTCATCACTATATTGTACACCTGAAACTAATATAGTATTATATGTCAAATGTAGTTTAAAAAAAAAAAATACATATAAAAAAATTAATTGGGATGCTGGGATGGCTCAGCAGATTGAGCACTCGTCTTGCTGCCCCATGGTCTGAGGATTGAGTCCCGGCCCGGCCTGTGCAGACCCATATGCTGAACTGGAGTGAGCTTCCCATGCGGGAGGCCCCCAGCCCAGTTCCCACCCTGCAAAGCCCACCTGTGTGGAATGAAACTATGTCAAAAACTAATGACGTACAACCATGAAGACTACTCTCCGTCTTCTCTCTCTATCTCTCTCTGTCAGAAACAATAAAATAAATCCTAAAAATACATACATACTTACATACATACATACATAATAAATAAATTAACTAAAAAGCCTGCCAGGGTCAGGAAGAAGGAAGCTGGGGGTGACGGGCCTGCTGACCATCGTGGGTCATTGAGAGGGCAGTGGTGGTGGAGGAGCCTGGTGGAAACCTATGGGGCAGGGAGGGAGTCAGGGTGGAGGTTGTGGAAAGTACAGAGGGGAAGGGAAGAAACCCAGTGCCCTCTCCAGGGACAGCTATGGGTTGAGGAGGGGCCTGTGCTGGATTTTAGAAATAGAGGGAGAGGCTCAAGGTACAAGAGACAAACACTGATGCACTACAAGATTATTATATTGTCGACCCACTAACTCACTTGGGATTATCTTCCCAGTGGATTTTCTCTGTCCCACTTATCCTCTCCTGCATGAGAGCCTTTGCAATCAGTTTATGACCTTGGGTTAATTAGGCTGACCAGGGTTAGTCGGTGGTTCACCCAGGGGGGCCCATAGTAGTCTATGAAAATAACTTGGACTAGATGACAAGATCCTACCCCAAAACTATGATGTTGAGCTCTTG
Organism: Craseonycteris thonglongyai; assembly: GCA_004027555.1. NCBI lineage: Eukaryota > Metazoa > Chordata > Mammalia > Chiroptera > Craseonycteridae > Craseonycteris > Craseonycteris thonglongyai. The sequence continues at coordinate 21,393 of PVKE010011076.1, forward strand.
TTACAGGTTCTAGGGCCCCTTGCATGTATAGCTGGGGCAGGCTGTCAGGGCCAAGTCACTGAGGCCCAGAGAGGGGCCAGTGACTGGCCCAAGGCCACACAGCCAGTGGCTAGGGACAGAACTACGCAAGGAGGCCAGCGTTCCTGAGCCCCAGACTTTTTTTCTCTGATGTCTCATCTCCAGATGAACAGACTCCTGGCTTCAGCTTCTGTCCTTTTTTTAAAAGTGGGACAAAAGAATCAAGAGCCAGGCCAAGAAGCTGTCAGGGCTGGTCCTAAGCCCCAGGAGGCTGGGAACCCAAGGTCCACACCCATGTAAACACAGGCCAGCACTGATACCTCTTACTTGGCTCTGGATAGCTTCCTCTAAATCAGTTCCCCGCTATTATCTTGCTTATCCCTGCAGGTCCCCTGGGAGCCAGGGAGGGGCAGAGAGTATGAGCCCCACTTCGCAACTGGGAGAAACTCAGACAAGGAGGAAGGCAGTAATTTACCCAAGTCACCCAGCAAGTCAGGGATGCTGCTGAGACAGGAAGCCTGGGGGGCATGGGGTGCTCAGGTGGAGAGGTGCTACCAATAGAAAAATGCACATAGACCCAGGGATCAAGGGTCTCTTGTCTTGCCAGGAGAGTGATCTCACTGTCCCTGGAGGGGAGACCTCTGGGGACAGGCTTTACTTGCTCCCCAGCTGGTACAGGGTCCTGGGCAGGGATTGAACATGGGCAGAAATAGTGGAACATGGCCACAGAGAATACAGGTCTGAGGGAAGATGTCAGCTTAGGTCAGGCATCCTTGATGGGGTCTGTGCTGCCTGCTGTTCTTCTAGCTTCAAGTGGCCCCAGGGAACCCCGATGCCCAAACTGAGCCCCAAGGCTCCCCTGCTGCCCCCTCACTGCTAAGGGGCCAGGGAGTCGTCTGGCCCCCTGGGGAGAGAGGCAGATTGGCACAGGTGAGGCTCAAGAAGTCCACAGAGCTAGTGGCAATGACTGGCTCCACCTTCCAAAGTAGCGTGACCATAAGTCCAGGTGATTAATAAAGTTCCCATTCAATCTCAAAAATATCCTGGGTCTGACAATAAATTGTATGGTCATCCTCATTATGGAACAAATCCTGTGTTCGGTGGAGAAAGCCTTGAGAACATTCTACTAGGAAGGCAGGCCGGGTTCAGTGCTGACACCCCTCCTCACATCCCACCTTCAGCCCTGTCTCCTCTGCCCCACTCCCCAGCCTATGACAACCTAATCTATCCCATAAACCATACCTCCCAGCCCTGCCCTCTAAAAGAACCATTTGTGTGTGTGTGTGTGTGGGGGGGGGGGGAGCAGAACCCCCTAGGTGGCACACCAGAAAGAGACCCGGCCCAGGGAACCCCAGTCCAAGGCCCAGCTCTGCCTTTATCTTCGTGGTGTGACTCTGTGCTTCGGTCTCCTCATCTGAAAATTGGAGCTAGTAAGAGCCATCTGACTGTTTTGAGGTTCAGTTTTAAGAATGGAAGGGGATAATGGAGGCCATAAGGCTGCCTACGCATTGCTGCATGCAGGGAGAGAAAGCAATGGTTCCCTGGGACAGCCAGCACTGCTTAGGCCCAAGAAGTCATTCCCTGCTATTGCCACAGGGTGACTAACATGCCCCCTCAGCTGGCTGAGTTCGGCTCTGGATGATCTGGCCCAGGCCCAAGGAGGGCGCTGCCAGCATAGCCCTGCTGGAAGCAGTTTCCTGGCAGCCAGGCACGGTGGGCAGGTCTGACCTGTGAGAGCCAGGATTAGCGCCTGGGGCCTGGGCTGGTTGCAAAAGGGGCTGGTGCTCCTGACGCAGTCTGCTCTCGGTCTCACTCACTCTCCCAGGCTGGTTCCCAGGAGAATGGGGAGCTTGGGGAGAGTGCGTCACCCCTGCCTTGGGCACCGTTCTGCTCCCAAGGGGAAAGCAAGCAAGACACAGTTCCTTTAGGTGTGCACACTCACACACCAGCCCGGGCCCAGCACACACACCCAGCACATGATGCACGTGGAGAAGGACGTCCACACAGAATCAAACCTAGGCAGACACAGACACATAGACACATGGCCCCCAAGAAACCAGGCCCAACCTAGATGTGCACACACAGGTACAGAGACCAACATACATACCCGAACAGGCAGGGTATGCTGTTCAGGCAGGGCGTGCTGGCATCAAAGTGAAGATCGTGCTTTGTTGGGACCTAAGTGCTATGGTTGGCTTTAAGCAGCCCCTTTCTGACCATGTGAGCACTGTGGAACCCAAAGATGAGATACTGCCCACCACCCCCATCTCGGAGCAGAAGGGTGGGAAGCCAGAGCTATCCGCCATGCCCCAGCCAGTACCCACAGCGTAACAGCGTCTCCTTGGCAGCTGGATTTGGAGTTTGGGTGTTGCTCTATAAAGACCTTTAACAAAGTCTTTAAAAAAGATTAAAAGCACATGGGATTGTGTATAATACACACACTTAAGGACAGACATCTGGATATACAGACACATACATATGGAGCTATATACATCTTTTATAAAGATAGATACCCACATTTACAGAACTAGATACACAAACTTGCACAGATACAGAATTATTCAGTTTTTCACGAAGACAATACTTTAAATGCATAAGAGCAAAACCAGGGACACACAGAAACATACACAAACACAAATATATAATGTATACACATCTTGTCATCATTTAGTATTTATTGAACGCCCACAGTTTGCTAGTCATGCTTCAACAGAAAGAGCTTCCCCTCCAGTTGCACATACATAGAAACTCAAGCTCCCTCCAAAAGTCACTTTGGATTGATTTTATTGGGGCCTAGTCTCTAAATCAAAGATGAACTTCTTTTCTGTATGTGGTCATCAACCATGGTAGAAAAGATAATCAATTGTTGATGTAGTCTCATTTACAATAGAAAAAAATTAAACAACTTAAATGCTCCCACATGGGGATCTAGTTGAAGAAATTGTGGTCAGGGTGAAATAGTAAGCAAACACACAGTATGGTCAGAGTTTATAATAACAGTAAAAAACTTAAAATTTTAAATGAAAAACAAAAAATAGTAATACAAAATTGTATGTACAACATGATCACAAAAATATTACAAAAATATGCATACAGGAAAAGACTGAGAGGAAATATATCAAAATGTTATTATTGATTATCTTTTGGAGTTAAGACTATTAGTAAATTTTTAATCTTTTAATTCTTTGAATGTTCCAATTTTTCTATGAGTATTATAAGACTAACTTAAAAAAAATAAACACAGATATTAAAAACAAGTTACATCAATAAGGACATACTTCCGAGTATAAATGTATATGTAAGAACATGCAATTTTATCCAGTTAATACAATCAATATTCCTTAAAATTTATATTCAAGAGTGAAGAAAGCAGGGGAAAAGAGAAGGGAAGAGTGATAGAGATAAAAAACAGTCCCAGAAAAGGTGGGGAGAGAGAGAGAGAGAAAAAAAGAGAGAGAGAGAGACAGAGACAGAGACAGAGAGAACACATTCAGGGTGAGCTGGTGGGTTTGGAACCTCTGGTCTTGTACAGGCTTGGGCCCTGCAACTCAGAGGGCCTTACCAGCCAGCCATTGCTCTTAGGCCTGTCTCCACGCTTCAGCGACACAAACCTGGAGCTGAACTTGATCCTCCAGGTCCCCTCCATGGCTCACCAGTTGGCTTTTTATCTTAATCACTTAAGGGTCAGCAGCAAACATTGTTTGAGCCCGAGACCCTGTAGGAGCACAGAGGCATGGATGAGACTGTCTCTCTCTCTCTTAGTTTAATTGGGGAGATAGAGCCTTAGTGAGTGAGCAAATCCAGAGCATCCTCACTGTGCTGAGAGAGCAGTGCAAATGTTAATGCAGGGAAGAGACGCTTCCTGGAGAAGGGGAATATTAGAAGACAGTTAGAGGAGAAACAAGGCATGGGGTGCAGAGCACTTTCTAAACTAGAGGATTTGACAAATGCAAAGACTTGGAGTCAGAAGTTAAGAAATAATTGGGGTTCAGGGTGTGGGGACCACTGGGACAGGCTGGCCTGGTCCAGGTTGCTGTAAGATTTGAGAAAACCTTGAATGCTAAAGTAAGGAGCTGAGAATCCATCGCCGGCAATGAGACCTGGTAACAACAGTCTTGAGTCAGGAGGCGCCAGAGGGAAGGCAGTAGCACTGCAGGGGCTGGAATCCGGCAGGGTGGTGGCAGGGACATAGTGGTGAGGCCAACAAACTTACTAACCGGGCTTGACCCACTAGCAGAGGAGACATAGTGACATGGATGAGCTGAACCATCAGAGAATAAGGGGAGAATTTTGGGGGTTGGCAGAGATCACCTGATTAGCCTTCCTCCCCCAACCCACAGCACCTTTAGGGCCCCTCGGAGTAGTTTGAAAACCTCTAATCCAGAGTTCTGAGTCTTTCATTTTGCACATGAGAAAACTGAGGTACAGAGAAGGAAAAACGTTTGCCTAAGGTCATGGTGATGTCAGAGCCTAAACTTGAACCAGGGTCTCTGCCCCAGAGTGGGCTGTGCCAGGCTGGGTTAACAGTAGGCCGTTGAGCTGGGATGTGGGACCCCTCTGGACCTGGCTGCAATGGTGCAGCTCAGCACCTCCACCTGAGGGAACAAGGGGACAAGGGAGGTGAGGTGGCTGGAGCTCTGGGGGATGGGCCCTGGTGGGGCAGGAGCTGGACAGCCTTGACTAGAACTAAACTTGGGGATTATATGAGGTTTCGCTTGGCTGGGATTTCTGTCCCTCAGCATGCTCTTTTTTTCTCACACACACAGCTGTTAAGTTCCTACAGAGGGAGCTGGGTTGAGACAGGGTGAGTGCTCACCTGGCCCAGCAGTTGCCTAGCAGGTATCCCAGGTGTGCCTTAGAAATACCTCTCCACAGGAATAACACTTACCCATGAACCCAACTCTAGAGTTTGCAAAATGCTCTTACAGCCATTTGGTAATATCTTACTTGAGATACATTTTTTTCTCTGGGCCTCCCTTTCCTTGTGGGTAAAAGTGTTTTTCTCCCTCAAGGTGCCCTTTCAAATTCCTTCCAGCTCCAGTCGCAGGAAATGTTCTCTGCTCTTCTTAAAAGTCCTCATGCAATGAACCCTCACTCCCATAGGATACCCGGGACCAAAGTTCTGTTTAAATTGACAACTGGCACCTTGATGTTCACGAGGTCCTTATGTGAACTTTGGGTGCCAAAGCTGAAGACTGGGTCCAACCAACCTGAGTCCAAGAATTTGGCCACTGGTTGAGGTTCAGAGCCTCATGCTCAGGCTCTGAAACAGGGGGCCCCCAACCTGAGACCCTGGGCCCTGAGGACTGTTAGAAGGACAGAGGAGTGTTTGAGGGCTCAGGATTGTCCCAGAGCCCCAGCACTGATCACGGTGCTCTAGAAAGGAGAGGGGAGGGGAGGGGCACCACCCGCCCGGTGAGGTCATGGGAAAGCAGTTCTGGCGCTGACACCTGGGGAAACCCGTTTCCAGGCTGCTTCCCACGCTAGCTGTCCTGGGAACCAGCTAAGCCCCAAGAGGGGAACCCAAACCTGCCCCCCCCCTCAGTCCAGTTCCCATACACTGTCCCCTCTAGTCCTTCTGTACCTAACCTGTCTTTACACTGTGGGACCTTGAGGGCCATACAAAGCAATGAGCTCACTGCTCCAGGAAATGACACAAAGATAGAAGCGTCAGAAAGTTAAGGCTTTATTTGCAGACTCTGCAGTGCCCTACCTTCTATAGGCTGTGACCTTGTTGAAAGAGGTGACCCCCAGCCCCTTCTCCTTTTACTCAGGCTCTAGTTTGCAGCTCCACCCCCTCCTCTCACGGAGCTTTGCCTCTCACCACTTCCTGCCCTACTCCTGGCCCAGCCAGTTTGGGCAGTGCTTAGGGAGCCTTGAGACCCAATTCTTCCCAGCGACCAGCCCCGCCCTCTCTGGCCTTGGGGAATGAGGACAGCCCAGGTGTCAGCCTTGCTCCTCAGCTGCCCCACTTCTCTGCTCGTTCTCCTTGCTCTTCCTCCTTCCAGACCTAGCTCTCTTCTCTGCCTCCTCCTCCCCAGCCTTCCTCCTGTCCCAAGTCCCCAAGTCCTCCCTTTCTGCTCCCTCTCAATCTTTCACTGAGTTCTGTCTTACCTAGTCCATTCAAAACTTCCCTCCCAATAGGGCTGGACACCTTCCAGCCCTCCAAGATGCCCACCTAGTTCCTGGGCTCTTACCCCTGTTCCACAGGGGTCCAAATCCAGCCAGGCTGACCTGAGGGCCCATGATAAGAATCTGGAAATTGGATCCCAAACACTCAGAGATGGCTGACACTATTAGGACCATACCATAAAAATCCAAGCGCTGGGATTTCTTGGTAAGCCTTGACCACAGAAATCTAAGTCAGCCTTCCCTCCTCCCGGGCATGAGTGGGTAGTTAGAGGCCTGTGTCCCCACAGTGTTCAGAACAGAACTGAGTCTCACGGGGTGGCCTGGCCCTGCCAGTTGCCCCCCGCAAAGGCTCCCTACCCCAGGTTCCAGATGTCTATGGCTTTATGCCTACTGCTCCCTACTCTGCCATAGTTCAAACAAAGCAGAAAAACTTCTTCCAGCGGCAGCGTGAGAGGGTGCGCACACCTTTGGCGTTCAGTTTCTTCTCCAGCCGGGCTTTGTGCTCGATGGCACTGAGAATGGCTGAGTCAAACACCTCCTTTAAGTTCTTCTGCGTCAAGGCAGAGCACTCCAGGTAGCAGCAGGCTCGAATCTTCTCCGCCAGACCCTGAGCCTGGGGTTGGGGCACCGGGCCCTCCCGGCCCCCCTGGTCCAGCTGAATCAGTACATTGACATCATCCCTCAGGTCTGCTTGGGTGCCCACCAGTAGGACAGGTGCCTGGGGGTTGTGGGTGCGGATCTCAGGCAGCCATTTCTCTGTGATGTTTTGGAAGGAACTGGGCTGCACCACGCTGAAGCAGGCCAGGAAGACATCGGTATCCGGGTAGCAGAGGGAACGAAGGCGGTCAAAGTCTTCCTGGTATGGGAAGGCCAGGTCATTAGTAGGATTATTCCCTGTCTCAGGCATCGGGAATTCGCTGTCACTTGGGGTTGGAGACCTGAGACTTGTAACCAAGGGCCCAAGGCCTTTTCTCCATTCCTGATCAAATCTGAGGTCCTCCCAGCCTCCAGCCCACCTCCCCCCAGGCCAATAGAGGCCGCTCCCAGCTTCTCACCTGACCCGCCGTGTCCCAGAGCTCAATGCGCACCGGGGCTCCATCCACCAGGACTTGCACTGTAGGGGCGGTCAGGGGAGATAGCCTGATTTAGAAAGAGAGCCCTGGGCCCCACCAGGTCACTGGCGCCACCTCGGGGCTTGCTCCCGCCTCCGTCGCGGGGGGTGCCCTCCAACCTGTGCGCCGCCCCAGCCCATGGGTGCACGACCCCACCCCCAACCACGCAGCCGCCGGGGCTGTGGAACGTACCGGAGAAGGTGTCCAGCGCCGTGGGCCGGTAGCGCGCGGGGTACCCATTGCAGGTGTAGCTGACGATGAGGCTGCTCTTGCCCACGGCGCCGTCGCCCACCAGCACGCACTTGATACCCAGCTCCGGGGGCGCGCTGCCCCGCCGCAGGGGGGGGGTCGGGGCCCGGAGCGGGGACGACTCGGCCTCGCTCAGCTCCCGCGGGGGCATGGCCCACTCCGGGAACAGCCCGGGAGCAGGCTCCGCTGCGCTCGGAGAAGCAGATTCCACTGTCTGCTTCGGAGTCCGCCGAGGCCGGGCGCGTTGGTCCGCCGCTACCCGCGGGTTTATGTGGGGCCACGCCCACCTCATCTGCATACCCCAGGCGGCCCGGACCCCGCCCACCGGCCGGCGCTCCTCCGGGACCGCCCCCTACAGCGCAGTCGTCGCACAAAGTCAGGCGATCTCTGGCAGCTGGAGGAAGAGAGGCCGGCCGATGACGGACGCGCAGAGAAGCTTACAGGTACAAGGACAAAAGAATCACCAAAATGAGGCAGATCTGCGTCTCTGGCCCAGAAGGCTATCGAGGATTTATTGTTAGGAGAAAGAAGCAAGTTGTGGGAGCACATGTTCAAATTAAACCTGTGTTTAACTTAAAACGAAAAAACTAGTCATATATTTGTATGAATATAAAAAAGTGTGGGTAACAATTTTATTTATTTATTTTATTGTTACATTTATTGGGGTGACATTGATTGATATCAATTACATTGTTTCCAGGTGTACAATTCTACATTACTATACATTGCATTACGTGCTCACCACCCAGAATCAGCTCACTTTCCATCACCGTGTGTTTGATTCCCCCTCCCTACTCCCCCCCAGCCATCTCTCCCACCCACCTCCCCCTTACCCTCAGGTAACCACTAAACTATTGACTGTGTCCATGAGTCTTTGTTCCTTTCAGTAACAATTTATTAATTAAAGAATGGTTTTTAAAAATATACACATTGGGGAAGCCGGGATGGCTCAGTGGGTTAAGCGCTCACTTTGCAGCGCCGGGGACCAGGGATCGAATCTCAGCCCCGGCCCGTGCGGAACCATGTGCTGAACTGGGAACTCCCCCAGTTCAGTTCTCTCTCTGTCTCTGTCTCTGTATCTCTCTCTCCCTGTCAATAAATAAATAAATAAATAAAAATATATATTAAAAAAATATATATATATATACACATCATGAAGAGGCAGAAGGTAAACAAGCGTGAACACAACAGGCAGGAATCAATGTGTTTGTATGTACTCCCTTCCATGGAAGAGCTCCCTCTAGACTTGGTCTGAAGGCAGGCTAATTTAAACACCTTCACTCTGCTGGAGAAGCTAGCTGGGAAGGATCTTAAGGATAATTCTTCATTTGAATATTTTCTAAGTCCCCAAAGCCCATAATATCTTCTTTTCCTTCTTCTTCATCATCATCAGAAACACATGGTAATTTCCTATTTGTTGATGCTGCTCTGGGCAACCCACTGTCTTTGCCCAGGAGTTTAGAGACTGACACAAGATATCGCAGGTAGCCCTAGAAAAGTCACCGAGAGCAATTGAAGAGAAGCCCGATGCTAATTTCATCTCTTTATTGCAAACACACCACCAAGTGACACCAGGCCCAGAACCCTTTCTTTGAACTCCAAGGCAGTTTTTTATTTCAGCCTATACAAAGATCATTAAAAATATGTCATTCATCAGTTGTTGCACAGAGAGTTGTTAAGAGGAGAAGAGAACAATAAATATTAAAGAGATAATCCTATTTCTCAAATAGTTGGTAGTAATATCCATAAATCTAGATCTCTGAATTTCTTGGAAAAAGTCTCAGGATTCCTGATTTTGTTTTCTTTCTTTCTTTTTTTAAGTCAAAAGCTGAGGACAACAGCTAGAAATTGGTTTATTTAACCATCAAAATCTTGACTGTGGGGCAATGGTAGGATCCCTACCTACTATCCACTTCTGTATCCACATGCCCACATCTTATATACCCTCTGTCCAAATGTCTGGGGATGCTAATAATCTCTAATTATAGTACCAAAGACTTCTCAGCCACATCCACATAAGTTTATCCACTTAGCAAGTGAAAGAGGCCCCAAACTAGTTTTGTCATTGTATCCCACAGAAAGTCGACAACTGTTCTTTTTGTTCTCCTGGAAAAAAAGTCAAGAATGGGGATTTGATAAGACCTGGACACGAGGAGACCTGTCTCAGTATTCCTAGTTCTTCAGCTCATTAGCTGTGTGACTTCTGAAAAATCACTACTTGATTCATCTTAGTGCAAAAAATGACAGGTGAAATGTGTGTGTTTATTTCTGAAGGCCCTTCTGGTGCTAACAATCTGTGATTCAGGGAACCTAGGGAACCTTACTACACACACACACACACACACACACACACACACACACACACACTCTTAACAGTGCTCTTGTCCTTTTACCCAAGTTTTAATAATTGTAGCTGTAAACTTGAGAGTAATCCTGTTTAATTTTTTCTGCAGGTAGGAGGAGTGTAAATGGAAGGAGGTACCGGTATGTGCTGGGCACAGGGTAAAGCCCTGACTTGGCCTGAGACAGGCTATTCTTCTCTGGCCTCATGGGTGGAGACACATTTTGACCTAGGTCCCTCTGTCTGAGCTGGTTTAGGGACAGTCTTGTCAGCAAGAGGGGGAGGGAGAAGAGAACCTGGGGAGCTGGTGAGTCACCTATTTCTCAGCTAAAGACTTGCAATTCTTGCTACTACTGCTGGGAAAGTCCCCTCCTAAGGGTGGGTTGAGTCTTATTTCTGTCATATCATCTGTCCCATCTTCCAGCTAGAAACACATTTGCTCAGATTTAAACTTGGCCCTGACATCCTCTTTGGAGAAGTGATCAATTCTAGGGCTGGGGCAGGAAATATGCAAGGTGAGCCTGGAGCATTTTGTAGTATAGAAAGTGAGAAAGTGCAAACAAGCAAAACAATAGGAAGATGCAAATGAGCACGGGCCAACTGAAAGAGCTTCCAAAGGCCAAATCTGGAACAATTTGAGCAACAAAATAAAGTAGTATTGGATTACAGCCCCAAGTATAAAATAAATATCCACAAGTCTATTTTGCTATAAATAATTGAACACATAATAGACAAATTTCCCATGAAGAATTCGAAATAATGTACCGGTATGTGTAGATCAGGGTGACCAGACGTCCCGCTTTTGGCGGGACAGTCCCGATTTTTAACAATTTGTCTTGCGTCCTGTGGCGTTTTAAGAAAGTCCCGATTTTTGGAAAGAATGCACAACAAGCTAGGGAACAGCGGGAGATAGACCAAATTTTTAATCAAGAACCCCCTTCCCCCCCTGGTCAATGGTGTCCCGCTTTACCAATGTTAAAATCTGGTCCCCTTAGTGTAGATACTCTCCCCTCAGGGAGGAGCATAAACCCATAAACCCCAGTTCTTTAATTGTGGACTGCATAGTGACTTCCTTTCTAACAGGACAGTATAAAATGGTGTAGCTAAAATAAAAAAAAAGAGTAACTTTACAGTGGAGAATCCTTCACACAGCTGATCAAGATTAAGATCAACATTGATAAGTCTAATTGTTAGTAGGTACCCTTGATAATGCTATGATGCAATGGCATTTTTACCTCTGCTCTTCCTTGCAAGAACCCCAGTCTAGTAAGGAAAACATCAGAAAATTTCTAATTGAGAGACATTCTAGGAAATGCCTGCCTAGTACTCCTTGAAAACTGTCAAGGTCATCAAAAACAAGGAAAATCTGAAAAGCTGCCACAGTCAAGAGGAGCCGAAGGAGACATGACGAATGGATATAATGCATGCTGGATGTGTTTCTGAAACTGAAAGAGGACATAGGTAAAAACTAAGGAATTCTGAATAAAATGTGAACTTTAGTTAAAAATAATGTTATCAATGCTGGTTCATTAATTGTGACAAATATATCATATAATGTCAAATGTTTATAATGGGGGAACTCAAGTGTGAGGTATATAGGAACTCTCTTAGTAGTGTCTCAATTTTTCTGTAAACCTAAACTGTTCTAAAATAAAGTTTATTCAATAACAACAAAAGAAAACCAAAACACTAAAACATGGCCCTGAGATTGAATCATTTTGTTTCTAAAATGTCCAACACAGGGGAAGCCGGGATGGCTCAGTGGGTTAAGCGCTCACTTTGCAGCCCCGGGGACCAGGGATCGAATCCCGGCTCTGGCCCGTGCGGAACCATGTGCTGAACTGGGAGCTCCCCCAGTTCAGTTCTCTCTCTGTATCTCTCTCTCTCTCTCTCTCTCTCTCTCTCTCTCTCTCTCTCTGTGTCTGTCTAAATAAATAAATTAATTAATTAATTAAAAAAAAAAAAAGAAATAAAATGTCCAACACATTGTACAGGGCTTTGGCCTTGTAAAAGTGCGTTGTTTGTCTTCTCTCTTAAGAACCTAAGGGAAATAGTTGAGAAGAGAGAGGAGTGAGTATACTGGGGCCCAGAGGAATTTATGGAACTTGTCCCAAGATCAAAGCTAGTAAGTGGCAGACAGCCCCACCAGCAATCCACAGTTACACCCTCAGGTGTGGTCAAATTCTTAGGCATTTCTGTTCATTCCTTATCTTATTTAAAATGACTGCTTACTTTGGGATAACTGCAGCCAAACCTCAACTCAACAAGAATAAGCCAAAAGAAATCTACCCTTGGGGGAAGCCGGGATGGCTCAGTGGGTTGAGCGCTCACTTTGTGCCGCAGGGGACCCAGGGTTGTATCCTGGTCCCTGCCCATGCGGACCCATGTGCTGAACTGGGGAGTTCCCCCATTTCAGTTCTCTCTCTGTCTCTGTATCTCTCTCTCTGTCTGTCAAATAAATAAATAAATAAATAAATAAATAAATAAATAAATAAATACTATTAAAAAAAAATTTCTGAAAGAAAAAAGAAATCCACCCTTATCCCACCACCATGATTTTCCACACACGTAGAGAGGAAGAGATTACTTAAAAAGGTCCATGCTGAGGCTCTTTGTGAACGAAATGCACTCTGTGCACAGTCTTCTATTTTCTCTGCATGCTCCACTACACAGTCCCCAAATCAGGCTCGATGCTCAGAAAGAGCACAGAGACTCAGATGGACAGGTCAGAAAGCTTTGAAATAAAAAGAGGATTCAAGAAAAAGAATTTTATATTGAATACTTCTTTGTCAATCATACCTCAATAAAGCTGGAGGGGGGAACCCCAGTTATTTATCAACATACTAATGATAATAACACTGATAATTAGACTACACTTTTGGAGCTTTCCAGTTCATTTTATTTCCAGTTTTCACTACCTGCTGTGCATATGTCAGGGGAGGGAGTTGGAAACTCAACAGCCTCCAGTCGGCCTCATTCTGCATATCCCCCCCGCCCCCAGCTCATTAGCCAGCCCTTAAGCCCTCATGGCCCCATCCCTTCCATGTCATCCTTTTGTCCCAAGGCTCAGGCTGCCTCCTAGGCTTCTGATCTGCCCTGTCCGCTGGCCCACACCCAAACTTAGCCTCAGCTTCTCCCTACCTTTCTCTCCACCTCCTCTCCATCCACTTGTCCCCCTTGAACCTCTTTTTCTTGCCCAGAACTTGCATTCAAGCCCTGGCCAGTATCTTTGAAACACCAGCAGGAGTTGTCACCTAAAACATTCATCAAAAAGGACTCCCCCCTCCCTTTATTAAATAAACTCACCTCTGAATTTCCTTATTTCTGACAATGATAGCACAATTCTCTGGAGCTAATGCACTGGAAGGAATGGAACCTGAATAGTCTCCAAACCTCAAATGTACTTGGACTCCTTCCTCCTCAGTCCTCAGTCTTTTCTTTGAAGTGGTACTTGACTCCCTTCTTCCTTTTGGCTTCTTGTGCCACAATAATCACCTCCTACACACCTCCCTGACTTTGTTTTGTTCATTCCTAGTGCACCCAAGCTTCCTAGAATAACAAATGTATCCTGCCCCTCTTCCACTCAGAAACCTACAGCGAATCTCTACCAGCCACATATAGAGTATAGAGTCTCTGCCTGGCACCCCACATCCTCCAGTTAGGGGTCCCCCCTGTCCCAGTATGGGATAAACAGCCACTAAAAATGATTCTTAAGAGAATTTTCAGTGACATGGAAAAATGTTAAAAGGTAATGTTAAATAATGCAGAATTATATAAAAGTTTGAGCCCAAGTACGTAAAAAAGTGTATGGTGAGAATAAGAGAGTCCTAAATAAAGGCTATATACCAAAATATGACAGACATTACCACTTGGTGTGAAGCTTCCTTTGCCTGATACATAAAGAGCACTTGGCACATGTCAACTATTATTATCATGTTGCTTCTCAGCATTTTCTCCTTTTTCTCCAGTGAACATGTTACTTTTGCAAAGAAAAATTAAAAATAATTTGTTGTCTATTTAGAAAAAATAGACTATGCACCAACATGTCAACAATGCTCACCTGAGTGGCAGGATTATGAACAGTTTCTTCTTTATTTGTTTGTTCTGTGAGATTCTTCGTGAACCCACTGTAGGCTAAGCACTGGGGAAACTGAGCGCACAACAGTGAACAGAACAGGACTCATCTGTCCCCTGACCTTGCTCTGCGGACAGCAACCCCCTTTCTCTGGACTGTTTCACACGTTATGAGAACATTTCATGTCTCCTGTGTGCACGTCTCCTACTTCACTTAGACTCTAAGCAGCTAGAAGACAGGGAAGGTCTTATACAACTCTGAGCTCTTATTGCATTGTCCCATCCCAGTGACAGCCCACTGTAGGGTCTTATTAACTATGCGTGGGATGAATGGATAAATGAATGGTGAGGCATGGTTTGCCAAATGATAAAAAGGCTGGGGGCCGCCCCACATTCCCTGATGCCACAAGCACTTGTGCAAATGGCCAAGCTCTGGGCCTAACCAAATCCTTGATTGCTTCTCCCTAAAGACTGGCTCTAGGGAAGCTGGGATGGCTCAGTGGATTAAGCACTCACTTTGCAGCCCTGGGGGACAGAAGATCAAATCATGGCCCTGGGCAGTGTGGGCCCATATGCTGATCTGGGGAGTGCCCCCAGTTCAGTTCTCACTGGGGTGAGACCCCGGCCCAGTTCCTGCCCTGTGCAGCCCTGCGCCCACCTGTGGAATGAAACTGTGTGGAAAAACCAGTGATGTGCAACTATGGAGACTGCTCTGGGCCCTCCCCCTTCTCTGTCTCTGTATCTCCCTCTCTCTCTCTGTCAAAAACAATAAAAATAAAATCTTAAGACTGGCTCCAGTGGCTTAAAGCCTCTTCTTTTTTTTTTTTTAAAGATTTATTTTTATTGTTTTTAACAGAGAGAGAGAGAGAGAGATACAGAGACAGAGACAGAGAGAAGGGGGAGGGTCCCGAACAGTCTCCATAGTTGCACATCATTGGTTTTTCCACATAGTTTCATTCCACAGGTGGGCTTGGGGCTACACAGGGCAGGAACTGGGCCGGGGTCTCACCCCGGTGAGAACTGAACTGGGGACACTCTCCAGTTCAGCATATGGGTTCGCACAGGCCAGGACCAGGATTTGATCCTTGGTCCCTGGGGCTGCAAAGTGAGCGCTTAACCCACGGAGCCCCATTCTGACTTTCCCCAAAGCCTCCTCTTGAACAGAAGTGGGGGACTGATACCACTGAGGTTCATTCAAGTCTCTGGGGTTAACTCTGAAACATTTGATGATCATGAACACCAGGAGCTTTACAAAAAAAGGACACAATAAACAAGTATTCAATTAATAATGTCACTCCAAATTCTCTTGGCATTGCTTATAAATTTGTATTTTACATAGTTATAATCAGGGATTATATTTAAATTATTTAGCAACTGGTATGGCCTCAGAAAGATGCTAGGCTTGTGCTGGTGCTGTCCCAGTTTTTGTTAAGACCTCTGGTGTGCCTGACATTAACCCTTCAGTGAGTGGCTACTGAGGAGGATTAACAGGGAGGGGGGCATATGCAGGGAAGTGGATATTTTAACCACCGATTGCCCAGACTGGCATGTATCTGCTGAATTCATTAGTCTAGCTGGATTGGGAATGAGTGAACCAAACAAAGAGGTCTTGGGGACAACAACCTGAAGAAATAGCAGGAATCAGCCTCAGAGGAGAAAGAGAGTCGGGTCCATTTTGGAACTAAGAGTAGCTCAGCCTGGCTGAGGTATAGTGGTGAGAATGAGCTGGCAAGAGGCAGGAGCCAGATCAGTCACACTCAGCTTCTCTTTTCCTTTGGGTTATTTCACTGGGGAACAGTATGGCCTAGGGTGGCCAGGACTAAGCGTGTTCCAGGACACATGACTTTCAGTGCTAAAACCAGGAGGGCCAGCCACCCTAACTAGATCTCTTTCTGCTCCTGTTAGTAGCTCCAGCCTGCTCTTCAGAAAGACCACAGCACTTGAAACTGGAAACAGAGTGGGATTTTCCAAACCAACATGAAATCAGCTTTCCCATTTTTTATAAAAGTACTGATATGGGGGAAGCCAGGATGGCTCAGTGGGTTAAGTGCTCACTTTGCAGCCCCGGGGACCAAGGATCGAATCCCGGCCCCGGCCCATGCGGACCCGTATGCTGAACTGGGGAGCGCCCTCAGTTCAGTTCTCACCGGGGTGAGACCCCGGCCCAGTTCCTGCCCTGTGCAGCCCCACGCCCACCTGTGGAATGAAACCATATGGAAAAACCAATGATGTGCAACTATGGAGACTGTTCGGGGCCCTCCCCCTTCTCTCTGTCTCTGTATCTCTCTCTGTCAAAAACAATAAAAATAAATCTTTAAAAGTACTGATATGACAGGTACTAATTTTTGTTCACTTTTAAGTTTATATAAAGCTAGTATTTCTAAATCCAACCCCTGTCCCCTCCTTTATCTCAAGTTACAACTTTGTCAACAAGAGACAAGTTGGCTTGATGTGAGAGGGGAAGAAGTTTAAGAGAGCAGAAGAAGGGGGCAGCCTGGAGGCTCTCACACTGGTGACAGATTAACTACACCCTATAAATCTGTGACTGGCCTCCTGGCGACCCTCGCAAACCTAAAAGTAATAGGATTTATCAGGAAACCTCTAACAAGATTTACACCTCTAACAAGATTTATCTGAAAACGCCTACATTCCCACCGAGATTCCCCCTCCCACCTTGAGTCAGAAATGGCACATAGAATTTTAGACAAAGCGATCACATAGACACTGAAAAGGTATATAAACTGTAGAAAATTTACCCACGAAGAGAGCATGCTTAGGTGCTTCTAGCCCTGCGTGCTCCGCCAGCTAATAAAATCTCTCTCCTTTATCTAAAGCGTTGTCTGAGCATCTGATATCCTCCGTTGGGTGTCGCTTCTTGCAACAGATGTTCCAGAGCATAAGACAAAGCACCTGGATTGATGTCTAAGTTGTGTCACTTACTAGCTGTTGGGCCTCAGTTAACTTTTCCTGTAAACTGGGATTAAAATAGTATCTACCGGTACCTCATAGAGTGTTGTGGAGATTAGAATAGTGCCCACACATAGAGAATTCTCTGCAAGGGTGAACTATTATTATAATTATCTATCTTCCCCCTGGGTCAGGTCAAGTTTTTTCAGATGAAGTCAGGGCCCTGCCTAAGAATGAACAATACAAATTTGCCAGGTTAGGTAAGGTTCAGAATTTTGTTTCCTGTGACTTGGATAGGGAATACAAAAAGAAATGAGCATTTATTCATCATTCTAATATACTGGTATTGCTATCTTTATTTTACAGAGAAACCTGAGTCTCCATAGAGGTTAAGTGACGCCCGAAACCTCACAGCTAAGAGAGAGCCAGGGTCATTGAGCCCAGGTCTGTCTCTCCAACATCACTCCCTTTCCAGGCCTCCTTTAAGAATTAGGGATTACAAAACTGGTTGTCTATTGTTTTGTTATCTTTTGCCTTATAAACACTAATTATCATTCTGACATTTGGTCAGAGATCTCTTTAAAATTTTGTATTGTAATCAATTTTATTGCAAGATCCTTTATGAATAGGATGCACCCATGTTAAACGTCTAGTTCAATGAGTTTCGACCAATGTGTCCACCCATGTAATCACCACCACTACAATCAAGATACAAAATATTTCCATCTCCCCTAAGAAGTTTCTTCTTGCTCCTTTCCAGTCAATCCTACAGCCCATGCCAGGTTCCAGGCAAACACTGATCAGCTTTCTATCACAATAGCTTAACTTTTTCCTGTTTTAGAACTTCAAATAAATAGAATTATGTTCTATATACTCTTTTATGTCTGGCTTCTTGGGCTCAGCATGTCTTTAAGATTCGTTCATGTTGCGTGTAAGGGTAATTTGTTCTTTTTATTGCTGGCTAGTATTCCATTGTATGGATGCACTACTGCTTGTTTATTCTCTTGTGATGGACATTTGAGTTGCTTCCAGTTTGGATCTATTACGAATAAAGCTGCTACAAACCTTTTCATACAAGTCTCCTGGGATGGAATTGTTGGGCCATGAAGTAAGGGCATGAAGTTAAGTGGCCATTAATGCACCATTTTATAGTCCTACTAGCAATGGGTTCCAATTGCTCCACAACCTCACAGCATTTGGTATTGGTGGTCTTTTTTAAACACTTTGAATTTTATTGTTTTTAAGTACAAAAAGCTCATCAGTTTATTTATTTATTTATTTATTTATTTAATGTATATTTATTTATTTATTTATTTCGACAGAGGAGAGAGAGAGAGAGAGAGATACAGAGACACAGAAAGAACTGAACTAGGGGAGCTCCCAGTTCAGCACATGGTTCCGCACGGGCCAGGGCCGGGACTCGATCCCCGGTCCCCGGCGCTGCAAAGTGAGTGAGCGCCTAACCCACTGAGCCATCCCGGCCTCCCCTCATCAGTTTTAAAAGTTTGAAAACAGTTTCAGCAAGAGGCCACTGTGGGTAAGTATATAGGAAAGTTTAGTTCAGACATATGCAGTGTGACATAGTGTATCCATGTAAATGCACATTAGTATGCCAAGTCATGCATTCTTTCAACAGGCATGTCCCAAGTCCTTATAGTGTGTTGGGAGGCAGGATGAAGGCTGGTTGTTAGATTTTGGGGGGCTTCACATTAATCAGAGAAGGCCGTTTGGCTTAGGTTTCTTTTGAAATGTATCCTAGACTAAGAGATAAGAAGCATAGTCACTGGCTATGATGCAGTGCCCTGAAAACCACTGTCTTGGTTACTGTCCCCAAATGTCTCTAAGTGGACTAGGTAACAAGGGTTTGGCTTCCAGAAAATCACAGAATGTTGGAGATGGTCACAGTTTACAGTTGAGGAAAGGAGAGAAACTTAGTGGGCTAGGTGACTTATCCAACAGCAGCATCTGGCTGCGTATGAGTCTGTATCCTAGAAAAAAGGGGGCCTGGTGAAACCACACAGAGGGTGGTTGTAGGGAGAGCAAAGGCCAGCCTGGGAGGGGCATCCAGCAGAGGTAGTGCTGGTACAACAGGTGGGTCCCACCACGCTGCCCATACTAAAAAGTTTATAAAACTATACTGAATACTACAGCTTTACATTTTAAATATTTATTTATTTATTTATTTATTAAGATGTATTTTATTGCTTTTTTTTAAAAAAGATTTATTTTTATTGTTTTTGGCAGAGAGAGAGAGAGAGAGAGATACAGATACAGATACAGAGACAGAGAGAAGGGGGAGGGCCCAGAACAGTCTTCATAGTTGCACATCATTGGTTTTTCCACATAGTTTCATTCCACAGGTGGGTGTGGGGCTGCACAGGGCAGGAACTGGGCCGGGGTCTCACCCCGGTGAAAACTGAACTGGGGACACTCCCCAGTTCAGCATGTGGGTTCGCATGGGCCGGGGCCAGGATTCAATCCTCGGTCCCCAGGGCTACAAAGTGAGCACTTAACCCACTGAGCCATCCCGGCTTCCCCATTTGATTGCTTTTTCACAGATAGAAACAGAGACAGAGAGAGACAGAGAGAAGGGGGAGGGCCCAGAGCAGTCTCCATAGTTGACATTAGTTTTTCATATAGTTTTACTCCACAGGTAGGCATGGGGCTGTGAAGGGCAGGAACCGGGCCGGGAGCCTCCCACATAGGTCCCAGCAAGAACTGAACTGGGGGCACTCCCCAGTTCAGCATATGGGTCCACACGGGCCGGGGCCGGGATTCGATCCTCGGTCCCTGGGGCTTCAAAGCAAGCGCTTAACCCACTGAGCCATCCTGGCTTTCCCAGCTTTTCATTTTAATACCAAGTACTTGCAAAGGATGTTACTTCTAGCATACATTGAATATTAATATTAAAATGAAACAATTACCTTATTCTTT